>LR753332.1:1409486-1461836 GCA_902729485.2 Mus minutoides | reverse complement strand
TTTTTTTTTTTTTTTTTTTAAAGATTTATTTTATTTATTATATGTAAGTACACTGCAGCTGTCTTCAGACACTCCAGAAGAGGGCGCCAGATCTCGTTACGGATGGTTGTGAGCCACCATGTGGATGCTGGGATTTGAACTTATCACCTTCGGAAGAGCAGTCGGGTGCTCTTACCCGCTGAGCCATCTCACCAGCCCCTTCCTTCCTCTTTCTTTCTTTCTTTCTTTCTTTCTTTCTTTCTTTCTTTCTTTCTTTCTTTCTTTCTTTCTTTCTTTTTCCGAGACAAGGTTTCTCTGTGTAGCCCTGGCTGTCCTGGAACTTACTCTGTAGACGAGGCTGGCCTCGACCTCAGAAATCTGCCTGCCTCTGCCTCCCAAGTGCTGGGATTAAAGGCGTGCGCCACAACTGCCTGACGTGATGCCAATTTCTGTGTGAGCACCAGGACCACTGTCTGTCCTTAGACATCCTCAGACTCTCAGTTCTACAGCACAACCACACATCATAGGTATCAGCTTGTCCTGAGTGCCATCAAATGTCTTGCTTGGAGACCAACCAGCTGCTGTCCCAGGACATGGATGGGAATGTGGAAGACTAGTTTGCTCACTGATTGGGGAACACATAACTTGACCCATGTCACCAGTGTCCACCCTGAGTAGGGTGACAGATGCCCAGCTGTGGAGGTGAGGTGAGAGGAGATAGTTCACACTGAACCCACCCATAGAACATAGACAGCAACCACCTGTCAAATCTGACGCCAGTCATGTCACCATGTACAGGGAGAGCCCCTCTCATGCTATCATCCCTCTGGTTGGCATTAAGTTCCAGGACATTCTAGGAAGGCTCTCCACCTGAGGCTGTGACTGGTTCTACAAAAACTCTACTTGGGTGTTCTAGGATGTTATCTGCATGTTAAGTCCTTTGGAATTGCTAGGGTCTACACATTTTGGGGTCCCAGGGCACCTCCTCTCTAGGTCTGTGGCAGCCCTTGGCAAAAGGCTGGGTTGGAAATGGGGTGGGTTCACCATCATGGTCTTATCAGCATCAGTGAGGTCTCGGCTGGCATATACCAACAGCACCAGGAATGTCTGACATGGGTGGGTACCTGCTCCAGGGAAGAAAAGTTGGTGAAGGGGATGAGGGGATGAAGGGTTTGGGCCTCTGGGGCAGCCCTAGGTCGGGGGAACTCCAAGCATTTTCTGGCTTTGGGAAGTAGGAGGTCGCGTTCCACTGTCCTCTCTCCCTTCTGAGTTCTTGTGACCTAGAAGGTAGCTACAACATCCAGGGTTGACCATCACATATGTCCCTCTTGCCACAGACAATAAGCAAAGCAAGGATATTTCCTAATATCTTTATTGTTCCTTAGATAACTGAACAGTACAAAGTTGCCCTCTTTGACTTATTTATTTCTTTAAAAAATGATCTTTCCACACATGGCTGCCCTTGGGGAGTTCCTTCCTGTAGGAAACTGGTTTCCCACCATGCGTCCTTCCCATCCATGGTTACACAATTCAGATACCTTGACAAGATAAGAGTTCCACTGGGTTATTATCAACATGAACTTGACTATGTCTCCTATAAGGGCGAACACTGATTTTTTTTTTTTCTTTTTAGAAACAGTAACCATCCACTTATCAATCCAAACTACAGCATTGCATGACAACATTCATTGCATAAATTGAACACATGGAGTTACCACCTTGGGGGATAACAGACGGACACCTCACGATCTAGCTACAGGATACGCAAGTTCAACAACGTGGGTACAGCAACTTCACTCTACGCACACCCACCATCGCTTCGGGAAAGTACTAGACACAGGTCCATGAGCTACCGGGAGTCTCAGCACAGTTAATCTAAGAGACAACAACACGGTCAAGAAAAAGGCAGCTGCGATATGTGTGGGCTGAAGCAGCCTACACAGAGCGCCTCGGGGGTTGGGGGTGGGGGGGTGGTTGGGGAGAATAGCCATCACATCGTCTCGCTGGGCACAACCTAAGGAAATGTCCATGCAATCCTAACAGTGGGTTGTTCTTGGGTAAGAGGGGCCAACAGTCATCGCCTTGCTTCTTTGAGTTATTGGACCAGAGAGGGATGGGGTGGGATGGGGACAGCCAAGGAGCCTTGGGCTGCAGTTCCATCCACATACATGGCGGTTTCTTCTGAAATCTGCGGCCCACCTGCAGGAGTAGGAGGAACACAGAGAGGACACCATCTCTCGGCGTCAAAATTGCGCTGATTTCTCAAAATCAGGACTGTTAGTATTCTTGGAATCATTTGGCAGCTGTTTCATGGAAATGTCCTCGGGGCGAGGACTTGGACCCTTGGCTTCTGGAAAAGCGGGAGCTACAACTCATCAGAGCGGATGACGTGGAAGAGGGTGACATTGTAGAGGGTCTGATGGCCATTGTTCCAGGCGTACAGCGCGCGGTCTTTAGGGTTATAGTCCAGCATGGAGATGTGAGAGTATTTGTTCTGGAAGGGGATGTCAATGTACTCATAAGTCGAGGCATTGGTTTGGTAGGCATAGTGGACCTTGGTGCCCCCCGAGTAACCGTTGGTGACGTAGAGGGTGCCGCAGATGATGAAGGCCTCACCGGCACTGCGCTTGGGGTAGCTGGTATTCCAGGTCTGGAGGATCTGCAGTGAGACAGGATCCAGCTTGCTGATGACAATGTTGCCCGCATTCTGGTTTGTGGCATAGACAGCCCAGAGCCCATTCTCATCCACCATGAGGTCGATGTCTGAGTGGCCGCCCCAGGCATAGTGGTACATATTGTTGTAGCCAGCATAGTCCAGGCTTCGAGTCTTCAGAATCGTCTCTGTCTTCAGGTCAAACCGAATGATAATGTGACTCTGGAATTTGTTGAAATAGATGGAACCGTTGTAGACCACCTGGCCCGTGCCCGACCAGGGGTGTGGGAGACGGTGCGAGGTAAAGTTGTCCGTGTTCATGAAGTCTACCATGGACTTGTACTCACGGACGAAGCGGTTGTTGTGATAACCGTCCATGTACCAGACCTGTGAGGAGAGCACACATGGTTAATGTCCCACAGCAGGAGGGTGTGGGAACTTAAGACGGAAGGAGCTGCAAGCTGAAGACATAGAGCATCCTGTCCTACCTTCAGGAACACTGGACTCCCCCTAGTCTCTACTCAGGCCTATTTCCTACCCCTAGAAAGAGTGGGACACAAGGGAGGGACAGATGTGGTCACAGAGAGTTAGGGCTCTCCTACCTACACAGTCCACAGCCAGTCTATGTAATATACAACAGTGGGTGGTGTGGGAAACCCTACCAGGTCCCCAGATGAAGCCCTTACTACTTGGGATAGCACCATGTTATAGGACAATGGTCATGTCTTTTTGCTCACTGTTGGATCTTGGTCAAGGGCTTGGGAGAAAGGAGTGTCATCAACTCGGGGACTAGATGCTAGAGTCAGCGTTGCAGAGGGTAAATCTGCTAGGTAGATGCTCACACACTGGGGAGCTTCTGTCTGCAAGGACAAGTATCTCTCAAGGTGACTGGGAAGGGCCATCTTCCAGTGTGCGGATGGCACGCTGTGAGTGAGTCCTCTCCATTTCACCAGCTGTTACTAATGTACAGTCTGAGTCACTGTCTCTGTCTGCTGGTGTGTGTGTGTGTGTGTGTGTGTGTGTGTGAGAGAGAGAGAGAGAGAGAGAGAGAGAGAGAGAGAGAGAGAGACAGAGACAGAGACAGAGACAGAGACAGAGAGACAGACAGAGAGAACCAAGTGTGAGCAGGGGAAGGTAGTTAACCAGGGCTTTGGTTTGCTGTAGGGGGCAATGGTTCATTCCCTAATCTGGGAAAAGCACTTCTCAGACTGGACTGTGGGCCTCCCAGCCATCGAAATCACCCAGTAACAAACTCAGCCTCGACCTGAGTTTGAAGGGTTTTTTTGTTTTTTTGTTTTTTGTTTTTTTTTTTACAAAGAAAGTGATTTCTGATCACTGCTTGCATGCCAGTTAACCTGAGAACCATCTAGACTTGGAACAAAAACCTTTAGTCATCTTGAAGCAATTCTGGAACAGCTGAGAGAGGGGTGGGGTTGGGAGAAAGACCTGGTAGCTTGTTCTGCCTGGCTTTAAGACAGCCGGCTTTATCCACAGAGAGCTGGGGAAGCCGGCCAGGGATTAGGGCTGTGGCAGCAGCTTCCAGGCTTGGTTCCTGAGACATCCAATCAGATGCTGGGAGGCAGATGTGCCTTTTGTTTTTAATGAGATTAAAAACACCAACAGCAACAACAGGGTCTCTGTCTGAGGCTGCTGCTATCCTGAGTCTCTTAGACCATCCCTCAACAATATGGGTCATGGATTAAAAAGGAGATATCAGAACATATACAGACAGCCCCTAGGTCTCTGGTGGGGGGAGCTACCCACCCCCTACTCCCTCACTGGGCTGCCTCCTGGGATGGAGAGTTCTCCATGTCTCTACAGCCTCTGCTTTAACCTCCCTCTACAGTCCTTCCTGTCCACCTCTGAAGCAAGCCTCTTCTTTGTGCTTTGGAATGGGCTCTCCACAGCACGAAGCTAGTGATTGGTTTCTGTGTTTCTTGGGTCTAGTGTATAACAAGATGATACCAGTATCCAATTTCTAAGGATTTTTAAGTGGTCTCTTCTCATATACTGGCAAATCAGTCACAGGACCCAACGGCTTTCTGAAGACACAGACTGTGTTACATTAGGGAAGTAGACTCCAGAGGCCAAATATTCAACTACAGGCTATGGAGGCTGCTTGAGATATGGGCCATTCTACAAAAGAGAGCTACATGGCTCAAAGCCCAGAGCCTCATGGGAGTAAGCCCCATTTCCAAAGGGCTGCTCTTCTCCTTGGTGTTGTGACCTCTGCTCTGAAACGCCTTTATTTTCTGTCCTTTTAAAGGCTAGTGTTGTCTCTGGGAAGTGACCCCAGTGGCAGTTCTGGCTCCCAGAGACATGGCTCTCATGGCTTTCTTTCCAACTAGACTCAAGGATGCTCTGCTGAAGGTGAAGGGCAGAGTGGAGGGTGGAGGGTACCTACACCATTTGACTTTATTTAGAGGACACGTGTCGTCAGAGGAGCCTGTGCCCCAGCGGAGCTGCCTTTGATGCGGGACAGCTGCTTAGGAATAGAGGGGGCCAGTGGACCAAGAGCCACCACCTTCACTCTTCTGCTCCTGATTTCTGTCTCTCAATAGCTGACCCTGAGAATTTTGGCATAACTAATCAAACCACCTGAAAAAGAGATACACACACTCCTTTTTCTAAGTTCACAAGTGAGACTGTTAAAATGGCTCGTGAACAAGCCGGGCGTGGTGGCACACGCCTTTAATCCCAGCACTCGGGAGGCAGAGGCAGGTGGATTTCTGAGTTCGAGGCCAGCCTGGTCTACAGAGTGAGTTCCAGGACAGCCAGGGCTATACAGAAAAACCCTGTCTCGAAAAACCAAAAAAAAAAAAAAAAAAAAAAAAAAAAAAAAAAAAAAAAAAAAAAAAAAAAAAAAAAAAAAAAAAAAAAAAAAAGGCTCGTGAACATGCCTCAACTCCACCGTGACCGACGTCTGAGCAAAGATTCCTTTGATCCATGCCTTCGCTCTCATATTACCCTTCTCAAGCTGCAGAGTGGACCTGTAAAAGGTCTGCTCATCAGGGAACAAACTCTATGGCCGAGAAAAAGCTGTATGTCAGCATACACTAACATCAAAACTTAGTTAACAGCTTTAGTAGTTTCTAAGTCCCCACGTCACATCTGTAGCCGCTGCCCAGGCACACAGGGGCACCCTTCTAACATCTGTGCTTGATTCTGCATGACTCTCCTCTTTCTGCCCCAGAATGAACTTGCTCACTTTGCATCTGTCTTACCTCATCATTCTCTCCTTTGATGGATGTCAAGGGCTTGCCTGCTTGGAGGCCCCCGAGGCTTGGCGGGGCTCCCTGAGCTCTTCTGCTGTAAGTCTCCCCATGTTCAGACATGAAAATGGAGGCTACTTAACCAAGTTCAGTTCCTTTTCAGCTGGGAGGGGGACCAGGGCAGAGCTGCCAGGGCTCCTCACAGCATCTTATGGTGCAGCTGAGGTGTTGGGTGATGCTATTTAAGGGACCATCTTGGTAACAGGGCTTTAGTTTTGCTCTTCTCCCTGGCTTGGCAAGCATCTGACAAGTGTCCTCCTGAAACCGCTAACATCAAGGAATTCAGCCTTGGAAACCATGTTCTAAAGGGAGCAGTTAGTGAAGGGGTGGAGAGAGCCCCAGTGGGAGGCTGGGAGGAAGTGGCGGGATGCCAGACACCCCAGGAATGTCCCAGTCCCTACTCCCACTGAGAAAGGATTAGAAAGGATGTCTGAGCTGCCAGCAGACAGAGCTGCAGGCTCCAGTAGATCTGTGTAATCTAAAGCATTCTGGATAATTCCAGCCTCTGTTCTAAGGATCATCTGCTGGTTTTGATGCTGTTTAGATGAGAGGAAAGAGCCTTTGAGCACAGAGCTAAGTGAGGGTTTGAGGAGTATGTCACCCTTTTGAACATGAGCCTCCTGCGGCAGTGGGTACAAGCCCCCTCTCTGATGTCTTGTGTAAGCTATACTGGACTCCTGAGGTGACAAAGCAGTTGGAAGCAGAAAGGGAGGTGGGTGGGACACAACTCTGTCAGAGTGTCTCAGTCCAAGCAGACTGTGAGCCTGAGAATCCAGAAGGAACTCTCTGGAACTCCAAGGACCTGGAGGTGTGGTAGAGCGGTAGGGACTCATGCATCCCACACACAAGGAATACAGCTTGCACCCACTTCTAGTGTTGGGGACTGAGGGTCTGTGGCTCACTGCTGAGGAAGGTTCTTTTGCACAGCACATTGCAAAGTTGGTGTTTGTTAGAGGAGAGCCCATGCAAAGGTGTCCCAAGCTAATTTTGTTCTAACAGTTTACACAGAGGCAGTGGGGACTGAGTTGGCTCAGCATGAGGCCCTCAGTATACACACTGATGTGGGGTTCTGCAGCTTCCTAAGGCCTTCTCATGGGTCCCATGCAGTCCTCCCCTCTGTTTCACCCCATCCTCCATGGGGGCCTGCTCTAAAGCCAACATCAATTTCTCTTTCTTTCTCTTTTTTTGCATGTGTGTGGCGAGTTATTGGTCTCCTGTGTGTATGTGATCAAAAGTAAATGGGAGGTTGGAAGAAAGCAAACAAAACAAACACTGCTGGTGTTGATCAATGGCTGAACGAGGCGACATGTCACTTAGCAGGCTGGGAGCACGTGGTTCAGAATGGTTAGAGCCCAACATGCCCAGACCAGCACCCAATACTGTGTGCCTGCTGCCAGCCAGCATCCGGCCTCTTCCCTGCTGTCAGCCCTCATGAAATCCCCTCCTCCTTCTAGCCACTGCCTGCCACCAGAGCCTCCTCTGCTGGAAGGCAGTCACGAAGCAGAAAATAGATACTTAATTGTCACAGCACCCATGGGTGTCCTGACAAGTTTGTGAGCCTACACCCTTGCTATGCCTTATATCCTAGATGCTGAGGCACACATAGATGTAATGCCAGAAGACTCTAGACTTGGGTACCTCTCTTGGCCTTGGCTAGCCAGGGTGGAATTGATGGTGGTTTTCCTGCTCTGTGCTGTCAGTCCAGAATCTCACAGATTCAGTGACACCAGGCACCAGCCTCTGAGGACCAGGAGTAATGGTTAGCAGTTTCTCAGAAGCCTGAAAGGGGGTACTGGTGCTAGAAGGTGTATAGAGAGCAGTGTGTGTATGTGTATATATCTGTGGGGGGGGCACAGATGTAACTATATCATTCTCTGCAATCCAGAGCTGGTAACTAGACATGACATGATTGATGAGAGCCTGGTATGCTGGCCTGGACTTCCTAGGCATCTTCTGTTTTGGCCCTCTTTCTCCTCACCATAACATCCACATCTGAAGTAAGAGGGTGTTCCTAACCATACGTTTAGCAGAGGTAAGTTTTTCTGACAGGATGTGGGTACAATCAAAACCTAAGTGTCCCAGTTAGCATTAATTGTCAACTTGCCCTAACCTAAAATCAGCTGAATAAAGAGTCTCAGTGAAGTAACTATCTTTATTAGGTTGACATATGAACATGCCTGGAAGGGACCGTTTTGATTGCCTTGACTAACAGAAGGGCTCATCTCACTGTGGGCGGCACTATCCCCTGTGCAGTGGTCCTGAGCTATGTTAGAAAGCTAGCTAAGCACAAGCCATCGTTAGCATCCTTCATGGCTCCTGCTGTTATTTCTTGCCCATGTGTAAGTTCCTTAGTCAGAGGTGATGCTTAGAGGAATAGCAAATAGGTTTACCTTCAGGTCCTTGCTTGAGTTCCTGCCCTGACTTCCCCCAGTAATGAACATGACCAGGAAGTGTAACACAAAAACCAACCTTTTCTTCCTAAGTTGCTTTCTGTCAAAGTGTTTTATCACAAGCAATAGAAAATAAACTAAAAGGCTGAAAAACTATATTACCACCATGATCCAGAAAACAGTGTGAGAACAACTTATACTCACACAGCCCTGACCCTACTGTATCTTTTGGGCAGCCTGGCCAGCCTTCCCAAGCTGTCTGTCATGTAGAGGAGCTGGGCCCTTGGTGGCACTGGTATATAAAGCCATGTCTAGAGAGTCTTTTGCCCACCCCCAGTTGCCTTCTGGTTCCAGTTCTGCCTAGCCTTGTTCTGCCTGCCATGGGGAGATGTGAGAAGGCTTAGAGCATCATGGATTTCAGGCTGCTTCCTCTGGGCCCAGGGAGGAGCAAACCGCTTCTGAGTGTGGCTGTCCACTCTCCTGCAAACCTCTGCGTTTGAGAGAAGCACCTAGACCCCAGGAGGTTCATCCTGGTTGCAGTGATTAGCACTGGATGGCATCAAACTATTCATAGAAGCACGGCTTCTCTTCCATCTCTGTTGGAGTTTTCTAGAGACCCTGACTGTTCCTTAAGCCCTCCTCCATCCAAGAGGCCTCCCAGCCTGACTCCCCATGCCCAGTTCCTAACAGGCTGATACCACAGCCCAGTTCCAAGGAAGGAGAAAGAGGCAAAAAAATTAAAAAATAGAATAAAAAAATGGACGGCTGGCTCATTTTTCTTTTCTGAAGTTTGCCCACGGGAGAAACACCCAGGAAAAAGAATCCAGCCTCTTCTTGGAATCAAAAGGGAACACAGAGCTTCTGTCAGCCATGAAAGCAATGGCAAATGAGTACAAACCTGTCACTAAAACAAGAAAGGAAGGCCTAATAGAGTCCATGCCTGAAGCAGAGACTGCGACAGGAACCGCCCGAAGCGGTCAGCACGGTAGATGCCTGGGCTCCTGCTCAGCCACTCAGCAGAGCTTCTGCTGCTCCTCTCACTGCCACCACCATGCTCAGATGGACAGCCTCCCCATCCCACTGTCCATCACTCGTGTCAGCATGGGGCCTCCACCAGCTTTCCTTAGAAGAAGCCCTTGGGAGACTCTGGCTCTATCTAGTCCACATCCCCTGGAGTTGTCTGCCTAGGAGGTAGACTCTGCTGGTACTAGGGTGAGGGACAGACACCAGGCCTTTTAAGTCCCTTAAGAGCTTCGGGGTCACTTACCCGGTTATCACCTTCTGGGGCCAGCGGGTCTGTCATCCAGGACCCGAACCTTGAGCCAGAGGTCTTGACAGTCACCGGGTCACTTATGCCTGTCAGCTTCCCGCAGGCTGGAACAGAGTGCACATAGGTGAGGGCCAATAGGCAATGGGGAGCCTTGGCCCCCTCCCCCAGTGGCACAGCTAGGCTCAGAGGACAGGTACTTCTTCCTCTTCCCCTTCAGATCTGAAGCCCAGCAGCTCATGATATTGCTTATACAGGTCCTACTGTTGGCCCAAGAAGAGCCAACCCCTCCTCCAGAGACAGCACCCGCGGGCAGCATCAGCAGGGCATAGGAGTGAGTGGCTGCCCTCTGGGACTTCATGACTCTTTGTAAGCAAAAGGCCAGGACAGCCTGATAACCAGTGAGGGTAGGCCTCAGCAAGCCTCAGTCTTTTCTAGGAAACAGAGCAAAAGAGCTCAGTAGTCTCTGGCTGCTGGAATAAAGCACTTAGCCAGCATGGTGGGAGCTTAGAATCCTGGACCCAGGCAGGATTCACCTCCCCAAACAGAAAGACAATCCTAGCAGCCCACAGCAGCACCCCACACTGTGGGAGCATCTTTCCTGTGCATATGTCTGTCTTGAAACCAGCCCCCTGGTGGAAGTGGGTGGAAGCTTGTTGGTGTCCTGCTGTGTGTGTGTGTGTATGTGTGTGTGTGTGTGTGTGTGTGTGTGTGTGTGTGTATGTGCACGCGCACGTGAGCTGTCCATGCTTTCAAGTGGGCTGGTATTGGAGCATCATGCTCTGTGGGATCGTGAGTGTGACCTCTGCATGAGTCCTATCTCACAGATGGCCAGAGATAACTTCAGAGCTACAGCTTGGTCATTTAGGAGGTGCTGAGACTGTGACCAGCACCCCTGCCTTAGTCTGCAACTCTCCTGCCACCCTATGGACCCCCAGTTTGAGCCTGATATGTAGGACTTCTCCTTTTCATTCCACGATGTTAGGCTTGAGTATGACCCCCCACCTCCCAGTCTATAGGACCCTCAAGGACCACATTAGCATACACACACACAGTCTGCAAAGTTCAGAGAAGATCCAGTTGCTTAGGCAGGATTGTGAGAGGCTTAAACTGAGACCACAGGGAAGCAGAGATAATCCTACAGTGATCAGGGCAGGCCAGGCCCTAGGGAGTGGGGGGTGCAGCTCACCCTGCTGCCACACTCAGCACCATCTCCTCAAGCCCACAATAGGGTGGGCATCTCCACAATGGCGTTGCACAAGGCTGGAAAGAACATGGCTTGGCTTTGCCTAAAAGCCAGCAGAGAGGGGACTCTGGACAGCGGGAGGCTCAACAGGATTAAAAAAACCACCAATGTCCCAGCCCTGTCTTGAAACCAGCCCCCACAGTCCCAGCACTGTGCCCACTCTCCTGTCCCTTCCTCACCCCCCCCCCCCCACTTCTACGAGGAACTTGGGTTTTCCCACACCAACACTTCCTACTGAGGCTCAGGGCTTTCTGGAAGTCTTGAGCACAAGGGTCTAAAAGGTATATCGCTGGAGCACAGAGCATGCCCACTTGGCCTCTGTTCACATTGGCTTGCCCTGCCTAAGCCTTGGGCTTGGAGGAAATACCAAGGGAAGGGAAAGGAAAAGGAAGGGGATGGGGAGAGGCTAAGGTTGATCAGTGTGAACAGCAGCCGGAAGTGAGGATCCCTATGGGTCTGTGAAAAAAATTTACTTTCCATGAGTGCTGTGACCAGCTTCACACACACACACACACACACACACACACACACACACACACGTATATACACACACATACAAACACAAGCATACACACAGACATAAAAGCATACATACACAGACAGAAAAACAAGCACGTAGACAAACACAAACACACAAACACAAGCATACACACATACACAAACACATACACACACACACACAGAAACACAAGCACACAAACACAAGCTCACAGACAAACACAAACATACAAACATAAGCATACACACATACACAAACACATACATACACACACAGAAACACAAGTACAAAAACACAAGCTCACATGCACAAACACAAGCATACACACATATACAAATACACACACACACACACACACACACAAACACAAATGCACCCACCCACTTGCACACCTGTATGCCTTCTGAAGTTCCAGTGAGTTCATTATGTGCTACCTGTAGAGGCCAGGCAGAGAAAGCCATGTGCCCAGGCTGGACTCTACCCCTCACTCCCCGTTTTTCTTTCTTTGTTCCTGTCCACTTAGCAGGTGGTCTTGGGTTGCCAAGAAGACAGAGGCTCCCTCTAAAATGGGTGGGAACTGAAAGAAGCCAACAGAAGGCAACCTCTCCCCAAGTTCTCTTCCCAGACCCCATTCTGCCATCCAGACCCATCATCCACAGAGCACTAGTCCCTGTAATTTCTCATAGAAGGTCTCCTGCCCATCCTGGAGACATGATCTATGAGCTGCCTGGAGGTTCAAAGGAATCAGCACGCACAGTTGTCATAGCTGGAGATCTCTGTGGAAGGCATCTTTACTGCCCAATGGCAAGTGGTGCTTGTGGTCAACACATGACTTAGCCACACACTAGATTTTCTGAGTTGCCATTCACACTAGATCTGTCCCAAATCCACTGGAGGTTCCTTCCTGGTTGGACATTCTTCTACAGAAACCTGACATCTTCCTGTACATGACCTGGACATGGCAGAAGTGTCAGGAGGACGCCCACCTCAGCTTGGATGCCTAGCCCTGGTCCTAGCCCTGGTCCTAGCCTTGCCTGCCTCTATTTATGGCTGGGATTACTGTACTCCCACTCTAGAGCAGTGTCTGACCTTCCCGCCCAGACACATGCCCATCCACCTCTGTGACCTTAGTAGACCCCATATTTTCTGGGGTTGCCAACAGAAGCACCCGGGGCTTGCTGCTCCAGGTGAGAAGTCTTCCACTCACCCTCCTTCCCATAAACAAACACATGACTTAGTTCTCAGAGGAGTCTCCTGAGTACATCAGTTCACCATCTGACACATGCTGGGCTCAGGAGGGTGAGCCTCTGGGGAGTGAAGCCCACCCTCCATGCTACCCATGTTGATCTTGGTTACCAGCAGCGCCCCCAGGAAAGCACACTAGCATCGGTGGACAACACAGGCTTTTGAGAACATGTCTGGATGTCAGCCACTCCACCATGGATTCAGATGGGAATGTGCAAGAAACAGGACTTTGCTCTCAGCCAGGTCCGGGGGCAGCCTTGACCACTCCACCCATCTGAACCTTTCTTTTCACTATCTCAGAAGTGACAGAGGTCCACATCTGAGTTCTACAGGAAGGATGCCCAGCAGGTCCAGCCTGCCAGCCACACCCAGCCATCCTCTATATGCACAGTTGCCGAGGGTAGGGAGGTGTGGCTACTGTGTCTCCTGCTCTCTAAGTTGCTGGGCCAGGCACAGTTCCCAGGGCCCATGGGGCTGGAGGCTGCCTGCTCTCCTTGAGTCAGGAAGTTATTTTTGGTTCCCTGTCCGTACTAGTTCTGCCAAGACCTCTCGAACTGACAGACTCTAAAGGAGTCCACGGCAGAGGCTTGGCAGTATCTTGGCACTCTCAGTTCTAGAAAGTGTCCCTCTCCAGTCACACACTCAGGATAGTCGGGGGTGGGGTGGGGGGTGGGAGTGGGATGGGGGTGGGGGGTGGAAGAGGCCTGCTGGAGGGATGGAGCCCAGGTGGGAGGGTATTGGGATGGAGATGCCTAGCCAAGCTGGAAGCTAGACAAGCCATATGCCTTGTGCACTTCCTGGGAAGATGCCAGGCTGAGGGCAGCCTGGACCATCTCAAAGCTTGGGTCAGGATAGGCATATCTGGGAGGCTGGGTGAGAAGGTCTGTGTCCTCAAACAGGCTTTGGCCTTCATTCTCAGTGTTTAGCCCTGAGACTAGAGAAGAGCCATGTAGAAAGAAATCTGCAGGTTGGGAAAAAAAAGCCCAAGTTACAGGTGAAAGAGCCTTAACCCAGGCCCAGGTATGGACCCACAGCCTACAGCAGACCTGTGAGCATATTCTTAGTCATCTTTCCCCTCTTGCCCTAGCAAGGAGAGGCCAGGCCTATAGTGGACCACCTTTTACAAGAAATGGAGTAGGCAGGCCTGGTTCAATAGGACTGTAGGCTGCAGGACTCCTGGGTTCTCATCCCTTGGGCTTCCACTGTCAAATCACCCTTAACTCTCCTATCTGGGAGTCATCACAGAGCTCTGCGGGCCACTATGTCCACTGCCCCTGCTAGAGGAGGTCAGCCTCTGCCTGTTGACTCTGGCATCTCAAGTATTAGGAAGGTGTCTTTTGGTTTCCCTTGAAGAACATATAGGAGCTCACAGCTCAGCACAGGATGGTAGCCACTGTACCCGACCAGAGCAGGAACCTGTAACTAGAATCCTAAGTGTGGATGCTGGGTGGACAGCTCACCTGGCCGGCAGGCAGCTTGTAGGTGGAAGCCACAGGCTTTCCTAAGACATATTTTCAGTAGAGTAAAAAACCACTCTTTGGGTTGGCCCTAGCTGTCTGGGGTCTTCCAACCCACCAGCAGAAAGAAAAAAATCCCACCAGGGAGCCCCTGGCATCAGTGCCAGAATAGCATGGCAGGGATGTCATTTAAGCCGGCTAGTCCTCCATGGTGACAGTGACCAAGGAAGCCTGCAGTACCACTGTGCCCTGGGTCTGGGGAGTGGCTGCATTGAGCAGCCTGTGCTGAGGCCCAAGCTCTGGCCTTTCCCAGGTTAGCTGTTGGGATCTGACCTTGCGGCATCCTCTTAGCAGCCACCAGGGTTCTAGGTAGAACTGTCTCTCTCGCTGTAGACAAGACCTGCTCTAGGGGACTGCACTTCCCAGGAAAGATCCAGGTCATGTTATGCCTAAGCTCAGTCCAGAAGGAAGATGTTTCAAATTCCAGCACCTGGCTGGGCCACATAAAGCACGCCACCCCATCAAGGAACCAGGAGCAACTGTAACTCTGGTCCTTGAGTTGTGATTTCTGCATGTGTGAAGGAATTTTCACCAACTGATTTGAAGGAAAGAGGCAACCAGGGCAGTTCTGATAAGAGACTTTGAGAGACTCAGGGAGCCTTTACCTCCCTCACTCCCAGTTAATGTAACCAAGCATCTGCTAAGGTAGACACACCGAGGAGACTGGGGCTTGAGGACTCAACTACTGAGCTTCCTTCCACGTGTGTAGTTTCACCCTCTGGGCCAGCAATGAGTGCTGCCCACAGCCAGAAGCTGTATCCTGGGATTGTCATACTGTTAGTCGGCTGCTAGGGAGGCTGGGGGATGACCCCTCTCAGCAAGACTAAAGCAAAGACTGAATTAAGCACCCATAGGGTGTTAGTCCTCATGTTCCTGGACTGAATGAAGGCCTGGGACAGATACTAAACCCATTTATAGACCTATCAACCTATTGCTGTCAGCTGCTTCTCTACCCAGGCATCAGCCAGCCACTGACCAATCCTCTACCTGTCTGTGCATCGACCATCAGCTCTGCCTCCCTCCGTCCCTTTATCCTTCCGGTTATTTCTTCTCCCCACCTCCACCGCCCCCCCCCCCCCACTTTCTGATCTATCACACCCCCAGCTCCTCTGAGCCAGGCAGTGCAGAGCTGGTAACATGTGACTTCACAGTGACCCCAGAGCCTGAGGATTCTCTGTAATTTTGTGCTGCAAATCAGTGACACTGCAATGGAAGATGGCAGTAAGGACCAGGGAAAGGCACCTGCTGTTGAGTGGCTCTTGCTATTTGCACTATTTTATAGATTAGCACCTCAGGGCTGCCCAGACTGGGGGTCCAGAGCTCACTACCCCACCCCCAAGCTGCTGTTTCTCTTCAAGTATGTGATTACTGAAGCCCCTCAGGTGACCATGCTGGCACATCCCAGGGCTTTATCGCTCTCTCTTTATTCCTCAGTGACATGTCTTAACAGCCCAAGGGCAGCCACGTGAAAGCCCCAAGATCCCAGCCATAAGGTAAATTCACGAGACTACTAAAGATAGGCTGTGGACAGATGGGAGGTCTGGCTTGCCTGGGATAACCTGGAGAGTCGTGTGCACTGCCCCCCTCTCCCAAAGGCCCACTAGCTTGGCAGCCTTGGTAATGTCCCACCATGGTCTCCATCTGGATTCTCTTGGTTTCTTTGAGGTATGACACCCAGCCTGGTCACCTGGGAGGGGAAACAACATTTTGGGGGAATAAATACCAACCCCAGCCTCTGGGCTCTTCAGAGACATCTAAGTGCTTGGCTGGGAAGGTTGGGAGAAAGGCCATGGTGGAAAGCCAAGGGGAGACTGGAGGGGATCCGCAGCCTGTTCCTCAGCACCACACTCTAGGCATGCCTAGAAAACCTACCCAGGCAAAGGAGGAGGCTGACTGTCGCTACAGCTCCCTCCACAATGGGTCATGGGTCATGACACACGGAAGTAAGAATATACATGGGACACGATTCCTTGGTGGCCCTGCAAGTGTCTCTTCATAGTCTCCCAGCTCATCAGGCCTGAGAGCCCCAAACTTAACACTGTTGCTGGGGACAAGCCCGGAGCAGCCATCGAGAACCACCTAAAAGTCACGAGACTACTTGTCTAGTGAATGTTCTCATTTGTCATCTAACACTGAGGACCTGTGTTTGCGTGTTGGTCTGTTCAGGTGCATACATGTATGTATGAGCTCCTATGAAAGCCAGAAGACAATCTTAGGTTTATTTCTCAGGAGCCAGCCACCTCGACAGGGTCACTCACCATATTACTTCCCAAGTGGGCCACATTAGCTGGCCAGCCAGCCCTGAGACCCACCTTTCTTCCCTTCCTCGCGCTAGGGTTCTTTTTACATGAGTTCTGGGCACTGAACCCAGGTCCTTGTGTTTGCTCTGCAACAGAACCATTTATTTGGTCCATGCCAAGGCATGGAAAGGTTGTTTGTTCTTTGGGATATTTTAAATTTGTAAGGGGTGGATGAAGGAGGGACTGAGTCAGAGCATCACACAGAGTCCCCAGAAATCTTTCTGAAGGCAAAGTCACCCTAATACGTACACGCTAGGGAAAACGTACACGCTAGGGAAAACAAAAGAGTTGGTCAGGCTCTGTGGGGGAATGTTGACACTGAACATCCACACATGCAGTATGGCCAAAGCCACTAGGTAACCAGAGCCCAGATGCCACCACCACCTCAGGACTGTCGGGGGACAGGAATCTGACAGGGAGGCAAACCCCCTCGCTCCACCCACACCTCCCACAGACGGCTCCCACTCGCTCTACCCATACGTAGCCTGAAGCCATACCACCTTTTAGTTCCAACTAAACCTGATGCATAACCTCAAGATGTCTTATCAGTTCTCTTCTTAACCTGGTTGGAGATGTGTTTCTAGACCTTTAAATCTATCCTAAAAACACATGCATGGACCACACACATGCATATTAAGCACTCACACCTGTGCACACATGTGTGCAACCACCCAATAGCATGTGGCATCTAATATCATATTTTTTTTCCCAAACATTAGGTTCAGTGAGGTCTGGAGCTGGCCCTGGCATGGGCTTGCACATGGCGATGGCCTGGGGTGGGTGTGGCCCTGGTATGGGCTTGCTCATGGGCGATGGCCTGGGGTGGGTGTGGCCTGCACTTCTTGCTGCGCTCTCTGGGTGGCCCTACCCAGAATCCCTGAAGCAGCCACCACTGCTGAGGCCAGGCGGGCACTGTGGCTTCAGCATTGCTCCCTACACCTGCGTGTGTGGCAGAGTCGGGCCAGACAGTGCCACACCGGCAGGGTGCCGGGCCTACCTAGTTTTTGCATGCATGCACGGAGCCTTTCTTCAAGATTGGACACTCTGCTCTGAAGTTCATCGTAGTCATAGGCGCCAATTTCCTCTTGCAGTTCGTTAAGCACTGACGTCAGATTCTGGACCTCCTCCTTAAACTGCAATACCAATTTGGCATCGGCCTTGTACTCTTCCAACACAGGGATCAAAGGCCTAAGTTCATCCATTTTCGCTTTTATTGCCTGCAAGGTTAAAATAAGCTGGTTCAGTGCGATGCATGCAAAAACTTGAAATACCCTGCCTTGGCCTGGCTTCTCCCTACGAAAGGGAAGGTGTGCAGTCCCGTTTTAGCAATCCGTCAGTTATCGGGTCCCAGTGAGTCAGGAGAGCGTATTAAACAGTCCTCAGAACACCACAATATTTGGGAAAGGCCTTTATTTGTCAGTTGAGAACGCAGCATCTTAAAGTTACATGCTTTAGGTCACATACACAAAGTTTGTGGGGGTTTTTTTTCTTTCTTTTTCAAAAAGTGCATTGACAAGGGTTCAAACTATTCATGGGATGCATCTAGAGTCGCATGCAAAAGGAGGATCCTGGCTGGATTCAAGGCTCCTTAGTGAAATGGCGCTAAGGACTGGAAAAGAATCGTAAAAATGCATGGTGCAAAAAGCTCTCTGCTCTCTCATGGTTACATGGGGGACTGCTTCTTCAGTCACTGGCGCATTGAAAAAACTCTTTAAGTTAGCCCTGCAAGCAAGAAAACGAAACACCGTTGAAAAGCTAGCTCACTAGCCTGCCTCAAACAGCCATTAAAAGACATATATTTGCACGGTCACTTAAGAAAAATCACACTTTAATCATAGTAAAACAAGTTACTCAGATGGTGATGGGGCTCCCTCACGGTTTCTGCCGAGATACCTTCATGCAGTGACTACAGCGTAAAAGGCAAGGGCTTGCTTTTGCTGTCCCAGAGTCTCAGAGACCCCAACTTTGGATCTCAGAGGGTGGGTGCTTTGTGAATGACTCTCTCCAAGGGGAGCTACCTCATGCCACTGAAGACACTTCTGTCTTCACAGTCTGCCGAGCACAGGAGAACAGATGCTGGCCAGGACAGAAACAAACTCTTTTTGGTCTGTAAGGTCAAAATCTCTTGCCAAGGTAAGTCATGGTGGCAAAGGGGCAGGCACAGCCTTTCCCTGCCTGGGACAAGGATCGAGGCTTATTTTGCCTCAGTGGGCTCCGCCTGCTACTATTTTATTTATAACGCAGATTTATAACGTCATTAGCTTGCCATTTTGCCTACCTAATGTACCGCTTTTAAAAGGAGGAATAGTTCCTGCTTCACGTAGGGAGTGCATCAAAGGATAACATTAGCATGAGAGGAGGGGGAGGCCAGAGAAGCCTCAGCAGTTTCCAGCCAAGCGGCCAGGCCCTGTAATTTGACCTGCTCATTTACATCTGGGCCTGATTCCTAATTAACATGCATGAACACCTTAATTAAGGTGGCAGATAATTTCCAGCCCAGTCCTAGTGGAGAGTCGTGTATATATACATACTCGTACATATGTATATATAATTTCCAGTCAAAGGAAGTGAGCTTTTAATGGCCAGGGTCACATCGAGACGCAGAACACTTAAGGCAGCCGCATCTACAGTGTGCCTTGTCACAGCTAAAATTAGGTCAGAAGTGAAAAACTGCCCTGACTGATCAGGGCCCAGAAATGGCTCTAATCAATTAAGCTAATCCCTGGCTAATGTGATTTACCTGCAGCAGCTGTGTAATGCCCAGGGCCTCTAATGATGCTGCCCAGCTAACATGCCTCCGTTAGAGAAGCAGGGGCCTTGGGACCCCTGTTTTCTCCTGGCTGTTGAGGAAGGAGAGAGGGGCCAGGGTGTGACCAAGCCCTACCCCCTTTGGTGGCTGGAGTGGGTGGCCACTCTGCTCCCAGAGGGGCACGGCTTTACAAGGCAGAGAACAATCCTTGCTGGATGAACAATCCCCAGGCCCCTGAGCACTACCTCTGTGGGGAAATGGAAGTGGGAAGGGAAAAGAAAGTCTTCTGACTTGGAGGGGGAGGAAGTAGGGAGGGAGGGAGAGCGGAAGGGAGAGGAGGAGAAGGGAGAGGGAGGAGGGGAGGGGAGGGAGGACGAGGAGAGGTGCCCCTGAGGGGCCGCGTACCTTGAACTGCCTGGCCAGATGTTGCTTATGGCTCTCCTCCACCTGCTTGAACTTGGTCTCCAGGCCTTTCATCTGGTTCTCCATCTTCTCCACGTACTGCAGGTCTCTCTGAGTTCGCCTGTCCAAGACTTCTATGGATTGAGACATGTTTTGCACCTGTCAAGAGGGTAACAGGTTCAAGGTAAGAGCTGCAGCAGATGTCAGCCAGTCTCTTCTGTCTATTCATCAGCCAGGCTGACCTTTCCCACAGCACCACCCCGAGCCACGAGTGGTCCAAGCGCGATTTACCAGTTAATCACCAGCATCAGGCCGTTAGGACCAAGAACTCCCCAAACACTGCGAATTGGCTGGGTAAACGTTCCCCTATCCTCTTCCAGGAACACTCTGACAGCAGGGTACACAGACAGATCAGGGAAGGAGCTCCAGGCACGGGGCTGTGGGCCACTTCACTCTATGTTTACGGGTGGGGCCTGTTTCCACTCTGTGTCGGGAGTGACTGGCAGCCTTAGGCAAGTACACACAGCAAGAGATGAACCCAGAGCAATGCCAAGCCTGCCCGCCCTGGGGTGTAAATTCCCTCCCCGCCAGTCTCCCGGAGTGTCCTTGCTGACAGCGACAGCGTTGGTGTGGAAGGAGGGATAGAAAGCCGCTCCAGGCTCTGTGCCGAGCCTTTCCCCCACCACACACACCATCCATCACCCCCACAATATCATAGGCAGATGACTGCTCGGCAAACACGCACATTCAGAACGCCGAGTCAGGAATCAATCACCCAGCAAATGAAGAATCGCTGTTTTACATCCTTCCGGGCATTGTTGAATGGAGTGTAGCCTCAAGATGGGACTCTATTATTCAGCACGATTCCAGAGAGCGTCAAAGAAAAACAGTTTTGGTGCGGCCACCTGCCAGCACATTTCATTTTCAGGAAACTGGCTATGGCTTATGTGAGAATGTATGCTCACCAGGGGCAAGGGGGGCAGGGACGCCAAGGCGCTGAGGATGCCGCAGTGGATTGGGTCATTTTCTCAGAATCTAATCCAATTACTAGCAAGGAAGGTGCTCCCTGAATGGCAGGTCTGCTTGCCGATTTTTTCCCCCCTTTTTGGATTTGAAAAAGATCCCCTCCTAGGAACAAAGTCCTTGGGATAGAGAGAGGCGTGGCTTCACTGCACAGTGGTCTGAACAGTGCGGGGAGGGTTCCCATCTCCCACTACAAATCCTTCAGACCACTAAGTAAAGTAAAATGGGAACAGAGACTAGAAGCCTTCTCACTGGCCAAGGGAAGAAAGATATTGCCCAGCTCAGCACTTAAAAACCAGACGGAATGCTAGGGCCTGAAGGCAACACACTTTCACCTTTACGTTTCAATGTACAGAACAGCCGAACAAGGGCCTGCCTGGGACTCTGCTCCCTTTTCTTAGCTGCTCGAATGGAGCTGCTCTTGCTGGCCGGCCTCTCTGGCTGCTTGAGGCCCCTCTGAATGGCTGCAGTGCTTCATGTGGGAAAAGCGGTCATTTGCTCTTGTCCACCCTTTGAGCCTCAGCCTAAGTGCGACTGCCCCGAAGGAGTCTTCTGGGCTGAACTCAAAGGACACTACCGACTTGGGAACACCACGGCCTCCTTGGCACTTTGGGAGGTGAAGGGTCCACACCTGAATCCAGAATAAGGAGACCCGTGCAGGAGAGCAGCGCAGCCTGCCTGGCCATCTCCAAAGCCTCTTCCTTGGAGATTTGACAGCGACAACAAGAACAGAGCTCAAAAGTCAGCAAGTCAAATAATGGGCAGGGCTCAGTCCAACACAGGAGAGCACAGTGTGGCTGGGAGATTTTTGTCTTTCCACCAGGGACCAATGCTTTTATTGAATTTTCAAAGGTAAAGATTAGCCTTGACATAAACAAACACAACACAATAACAGCAGCAAAAACCTTAAAGATGTCAAACAGCTGGGTTGCTTTAAGATAAACCAAAGTCTGATCCCACATCCTGGCCGACCATCGAGCCAAGACTTCCATAACAGGACATGGTGACATCCATATCGTACCATCTGGGGACACCCACTTCCACACACCCCTGCTTCTAGCAGTGTCTCCAGGAGTCAACTAGCACGTTCAAGGTCACAGGGTCATGGGATAGTCTTAGCCACTGTGACAGCAGGTGCCATGAAGTGGGGGTGGGGGGCAGGCACAGCAGCTGCACACCTGCCCCCTACCTGGGAATGACTAATTGCTATTGGTTATTGCTCGTGTAAGCACCGGCCTGAGCCAGCTATGTTATTTATCTCACTTCATCTTCATAAAACCCTGGGGGGTGAGCCGGCTGAGTCCCACGTGCCAACACGGATATGCCAGCTCACAAGTTAAGAAACTTGGTCTCATCACACAGCTAGCTCAAGGTCTGGCACTATAGAGCCTCTGCCCTCGGACCCAGAACCTGTGTTCTTCAGAGGACACAGTTCCATCCTGGTGCCAGCCTCGTCTCCTCCCCTGCCATCAGCCCCTGGAGGAGCTGCTGGAGCATTGCTGATATAATCCTCAGGAAGGACTCTGGTTGGACCAAACTGGAGACTTAGGGCCTGGGACCTGACCTGCTGTGTAACCAAGTGGATCTAACAGCAAGCCCGGTGGTGGCAATGCACATCCGGTCCTGGGGTGCAAAGGGACCCAAGGAATCCAGAGCCTTCTTGGATGTTGCCCAAGATGGCAGGTGCCAGGCCGGGCCCTGCCCCACGGGCAGGGAAAAGTAGAAAAGAAAGGAGGCGTGCTGACCAGGCCCAGCCTTAGCGCATGAACGGGGGAGCAGGCTTGGCTCATCAAGGCTGGCAGGCACAGTAAATGAAGCGCCTCTTTCCAGCCAGTGCGCAGGCCCTCCCAAAATAGAGTCTGTGCGGCGTGAAATGGGGCTTTAAATTTTTAAGCAGCAAAACTGTGGCCTGCGTAGGCAGAGAGGGAAGCCGTGCGGCCTCATTCTCAGGGCCCCCAGAGCTTTCTGGAACCATTTTCCAGCTTAGCCCTTCTCCCAGGGTCCCTTGGCTTGGGTCTCAGTACTCCTGGCCCCGCCCCTTTGCTACAGTTCTGAATAATTAAAGGCTCAATTAGGCTCCTGTCTAGTTTGGTGTAAATAAATGTCCGTTGGATCTGTTAAATATATTTTACTTGAACTCTTTTCAAGCTATTTACTCTGGTGGCTAAAGGTGGCAAAACAGGCCAAGATACCAACACACGCTCCACCCCTTTGCGGGGAGGCAGACTCACAGGTACCATGATGGAAATAAGGTCCCAGGTCGTTTCCTCACAGGCACTGGCAACAACCTGGGAGTCATCTCAATGCCCAGGCGCTTCCTGCCTTAGCAGCTGAGTCTGCCCAAGGTGGTGGAGCCCAGCTGTAGCTGGAAGGCTGGGGCCTGGCAGGGATCAGGCTGGGCTCCAAAGCCATTCTGCCTTTGCAAAGATAATTTCTGTTCCCAGGGCTTCTCTTCAACAAACAGAGGATACCTTACCCCTGTAGATCTCACACAGGTGAGGGCTTGAAAAGTCCAAGGCCAATCAGTTGGGCTTTCTGGTGTGTGTGTGTATGTGGAGAGAGAAAGAGAGAGAGAGAGAGAGAGAGAGAGAGAGAGAGAGAGAGAGAGAGAGAGAGACATGTGACCGCTGTCTCTGGGTAGGAAGGGTTTATGCCTGGAGGCATCTTTTCTTGGGAGAGGTGGATGGGCAGGGCGGAAAAGCCCCTCATTTTCCCTTCTCCCCATGGTAGCACCCCAGGGACCTGTAATAGTGAAGTCAGCTGCAGAATCTGGGGTCCCTGGGGGCAGCCTATAGGTACTCTTGGCAAGAAACAGAATCCCAATAGGAAGATATTGGTTCAGTGACTTGGACTATCTCCCTTTCCAACCAGCTGTGGCCTGGGGACATCAAACTGAGGAGTGACCACCAGCTCTGCTCAGGTCTTGTGACAACGAAGTGAGACCAGGCCCAGAATGTATGCATAGAAACATCGCTGCCCTCAGTTTAGGAAGCAACCACTAGGAGCATCCATGGCTGGAGTGACTCTCCAGGTGGGACAGAGACATCCCCACGGAGAGCCTGCATGCCATATAGCAGGAACCCACGGTTTCCCTGGCAGCATTGTGGAGCCTTTGGACCAGACCCTGAGCATTGCTCAGAGGAGAAATGGCATGTGACGAAGGAGAGCCATGCTTCTGGCTCTCCCAACAGCTCCTTCCTAGAGCACTCAGAGCCCAGGAAGTAGGTGTACTCATCTCCAGACCAGGGCCACCCTTGTCCTCTCTCCATTCTCCTATCCACTCGGTCATCTGCACATTCATTCATTCATTCATTCACAAATATTTAGTGCGGGGTCCATGCCAGGGAAGGCCCAGCCAAGCCTCAGGCTGCCACACTGCACTCTGCATGTGCAAGCTCACACGTACCCCCTGCACGGACTCACCTTCTCCAGTAGCTGCCTCAGCTGTTTTGTGCGGGCATCCCGAGAACACATGGTCTGCTGGGGGGCGACCACCGTGCAGATACACCTGCCCTCACTGTCCTGGGCAGAGCTGTACACCTGCCAGCTCTCCTCGGGGTTGGTGGGCAACACCTGGAGAGGGGCAGGCAAGGAAGGGCACGAGGAGAGAAAGAGAGAATGTGAGGATGAGGGAGACCTGTACCCGAGTGCCAAGGGCTCAAGGAATTGGAGAGGAACAGTGCCTTAAAATGCATGTTCAACCCTGGGTGCTAAGAGTTTTGACCTCTAACCAAATTAATGCGGGGTGGGGGGAGGTGGGAGGGGCCGCAGATGCACTAGGGTGGGTGAGGGGCCATATAAGAAACCAGTAGCTAATGGCCTAAGGAATCAGACACCCTCTTCTCCCAGCAAGGTGCTGATGAGCCTTGATTTCCTGTTCCCTAACACTTGGAGACAAGTGCCATTGTTATGAGCCCCGAGTTGACACCTAAGAACTGAGAGCAGCAACCCTAGAGCTGTGCTGTCTCCCCAACAAATGTGGCCTGGCCAAGATGTTGATTTCCAACTCCATGAAGCTCCCCCACGCACTAGCCATTTGGTGGATGTCAACAAATATATTGTGTAAGGGTCACCCTTAACCTCAGTCCTGAGGGTTTGCCCAAAGACCACCAAGGACCCAGAGCTGAGAGACTGGGTTCACCTTGCAGGCACTCGATACCACCCGAGACCCTGACCTTCAGATACACAGCAGGGGCAGTAGCCACCAAGGCTCCTGCATACACACCCTCTGCCCTCCTGCCACTGCAGCCTGCCCAGTCTCCAAGCCCTTCCCTGGCATCTTGCACTTCCCTGCTATTTTTAGATAAGGATGGGAAGAAAGCAGAGAAGCAGGTAGTGTTATACTTCATTTCATTCATCCAGCCCCAGCAGCTCAGGATACAAGCATCCAAAGTCTTTATCAGGGAAACTCATGGTGATATTTTTGTTTGGCGTTTTTGAGACAGGGTCTCATTACGCAGCTCTGAATGTCAGGGAACTCATTCTGTAGACTGGGCTGGTCTCAAACGCACAGAGATCCACCTGCTTCTGGCTCTGGGATTTAAGGAGTGGGACACCACTCCCGGCACCAGGGCACTAGGGAAAGTCATTTTAAAACAACAGGGGAGGCAGACCCAACAAGAGGGACAGATGGTGGTGGGTCACACCACCCAGCTCTTGGGAGCAAACCGGAGGTCCCTCTCCTTTCCACTGAGAAGGTAATACCAGGGCCCATCTATCATGGAAGTCAGCCTTATCCAGACCCTCCCTCCACCCAACCCCCAGCCATAGCTCCTCATCCGCAGGCTGCTGATGACAGAGATTCGATTTCCGTGTCAGAGGCCAGTAGAGAGGGGTGGGTGAAGGCAGCTGGGCAGCTGGGTCCCGCCCAGCTCCTCTCAACCTCCTCCGGAGTAAACGCTTAGATCTTCCAACAGAGATGAGACTGGAAGGATCCCTTGGGATTTGGGGGGGCTCAGGTGAGATCACAAGCTCTGGTCTTTTGCCTTGTGCTCCACTCTGGACTGTTCCAGTCTGTCTTTTACAAAGTAGGGCGAGCTGAGTCCAGGCTGGACCTAGCCCACAAAGGGTTTTGAGCAGCACCTCCACCCCTTACTTGCTGAGTGACCTTGGCTAAGTCCCCAAGTCCCTAGCTTCAGTTTCCTAAGCTTTGCAAAGAAAGATTTCCTAATATTAGTGAACGAGGACTCTGGACTTTTGAACCCCTCCCACCATCACCAAAGCAGGTGTCCTCAAGCCCCTCCGGGGGACCGGGAGCAAGAAGCATCGCCCCGAAACGCCAGAGTGCGAGTGGCGGCAGCAGCTGGAGGCGCTGCTTGGCTGCAGGGCAGAGGGTGGGCTCGTGACCCCGGTCCTTGTAACCCTCCCTCCCAGGGTGACCCTATCCTGTGCCGCACCGCCGGGCTAGCCCGGGGCTTCGACCTGAGAGGAGGCAGGAGGGAGGAGGGGCCGCGAGAGCTCAAGGCGGGCGCACTTACGCCGGTGCTGCGGTCCAGCGTCCCGCCGCTGGCGGCCGAAAGCCGGGTGGTATTGAGGCCCACCAGCGAGGGCAGCGTCTGGGACATCCAGTTGGTGATCATGGCCATGGTGCTTAGCACGACCCCGATCTTCAGCAGCGGCACCGACATCGCGCCTCGAGTGGCCTCCTGCGCCCGCGCCGCGCCGGCGCCGGCTCCCGCGCCCCGGGCAGCCTCAGGCGGCGGGCACCACGGCGGGCAGGGGCGCCCGGCCGCGTCCCCGCGCCCCCTCCGCCCGCCGCCGCCCGCCCGTCTCTGCCTCCCTGTGCGCACTGGCCATCGCCGAGCCGCCCCGGCGCCGGGAGGTGACCAGGCGGCCCTGCCCGGCGCGCGCTGCCTGCCCGCGCTGTCCGCCGCTGCAGCGTCCCCGCGCGCTCCGCTCTCGAGAAGGGACACCAGGTTCTGAGCGCGGCGCGGGCTGTGCGCGGGGGCCGCGGCCGGGGGGCGGGGACAAGGCCGGGCGGCGGCCGACGCAATCTGCCTAGGAAATGGGTGGATTTTTCCTGCGAACTCCGGCTCCGCGCCGCCCCCTGGCTGCAGGCAGCGAGGTCTGCAAACCGGTCGGCCGAAGAGTTAGGGTCACCCAGGAGGACTGATAAAACGCCGCCAGCAAACCATAAAAAAAATAAAATAAATAAAAACCTCAAGAATCTTGCATGCCACCCATCCACAGCCCCCCACCCCCAGCTCTCTCGGTCACCCTCACGGCTCTGTCTCGCCGAGGCCCGGCCTGCTTGTGGTAAAGGGTCTCCTCCCCTACTGCTGGGCTTGTCTTCCCTAGTGGACTAAGTCCAGTTAGTTTGGAGCCCCAGCGGGAAAGAGGAGCTTGGGTGGAGTCTCTAGTGTCAGCGCAGGAGGTACCTACAAAGTGAGATACACTGCTGGGAACCTTGGACAACTACCTCAGAAGGAGGGGACAGTTGGAAGTCCTAGCTGGGGGAACACCATGGGCTTGTGGGAGCAGGTTTGAACAGAGAGGGACTGTAGAGGTCAGTAAGTCTGCTGTGCACAGTAGAGGATGAAGGAGAGAGAGTGTGCCCACCTACCGTCAGGAGCTGCTGGAAGCATAGGGCTCAGGAGGAACTAGAGGGGCCACACCCAGGATTGTGGGCTATGGTACATGCATGGGGGGGGGGGAGGTGGTTAGAGTATCTGGCGTCTATGCTGTAGGCTTAGATGGACAGGGGTCCCTCGCAGGGACCCAGATCAGGGCCAGGCAAGCTTCAGCAGTATCTGTGCCAAGACTTGTAAGTCTCAGCACAACAGCACAGCCGGCAAACACAACTTCATAGTGCTTTTGACTTTGAAGCAGCTCTCTAAGCTGAGGAAAGCCAGTTCCTGCAGGCATCCCTCCAAGTTGTCCCAGTCCTGGTCAGTGAAAGCCAGCCTATTCACAGACCCCACCCCTACACTCTTTCCCACCTGGTCAATTATAGACTCCCTAGATGGGGATTTGGAAGAGATGTCAGAACAAAGCAGGCCTCCTTGTGTCTGCCAAGAGGGATATGACATCTTCCGGGGGTTTGTCTCTCTGTGTTTAGTCCTCATTTGCAGAGAAAACGTCAACAGCCAAGATGATCCTGGCCCGAGTGCTGGGCGTGAGCCCTGCTGGCTCAAGAAGTCAATTGGAGTTGTTTCTCTGGTTAATGCATGGCCTCCAGTTTGGGTCAGATGCCAGTGAATTACAACTGTTAGGGAAGGGCGCCATCTCTCTGTGAAAGCTGGTACTGCAGGCCAGTCACACCCAGTGGTGCTGCTGGATGCAGCATCCAGAGATGCACGGCTCTGCCCTACGTCCCCTGCCAAGCATTTTCCAAACAGATTCCGGACCGTGACTGTGTCTACTCAATTGCTTCCGACTACACAAAGGTAAGGAGCGCTTAATGTTTATCAACAATTTCAAATCCATCCCAGTCCAGTCCTCAAAGTTCTCAAGGCATCTCAGGAGTCATACTTAGTGCAAGATACACGGTGCAACATGCTCTAAGCTCTGTGTCAGATGCAGCATAGAGAACATAACTGTCTTTGTTAGGCACACTCCATGGTCAAGCACCATTAAACCTCTCCTGATCTCTAATGGGCAGAAGTCCCTTCCAGAGGTCAAGTGACTTGGGGTCAAGGGGAGCTCTGTTATGAACGTCTATGAGACAGTGACCTAGCTAATGAGCTTTATTGAGACTCAGCTCTCTCATCTGTAAAATGGGCATGACAATAGTAGCTTTCTTGTGTTAACAGTGTAGGAATAAGTCCGGCCCGCTCTGGTGACAGTCATTGTCACCTTTTCAAAGGACAAATATGGGTTCAGACAGCCCAGCAACCTGTGCAAGGCAGGCTATGGAGCTGGGCTTTGATATAAGGTGTGATGACCCTGAGCCCTCTGACACACCTCTGGAGCTGCTGTCAGTCAAATATTACAAGTAATGAGAGTATTTCCTCATAAGTAGGGATCCCTTCTGGGTGGGGATTTATAACCATATAGATATAACCATATATCCATATAACCATAGTGGTTTCAAAGAGTTCCTGACTCAGCGTTAGGTGGGTGATTTCCACAGAATCCACAAATGCTGCCCTGAATTGGAGGAGCTTAACTTAGCTGGGATTTTGAAAGGAAATGGAATTCAGAGAGTTTGCAACAGTGAAGCTTGGGTCTGGTCAAGTAGTCCCAGGAACGAGTAGGTAGCCTTTAGTACCAATGGCCAGGAACTGTCTCCCACCCTCACCACAACAGGTCACTGTGGGATGACAAAGATTTGACCTCCAGTTCATACTTCTTCTAAGCCTATGTGGGGAGCCAGAGGTTCAAGGCTCCCCTAAGAAATGGCTGAGAAGCACTCAACGTAGTTGATCAACTCACATAGAATGCATCAGAGTGGAAATGGCTGTTGAGAACCAGCTGACATCGAAGGGCAATCATTAGGCCAGGTGGAAGGAAATTCTAACCCTACCCACACTGAGGCTTGCCAGAACTGGTCACCTCAGAATGTGTCTAAATTGACAGAGAACTGAAGAAACACACATCTGATCATTTCATAATGCGATTGGAACAGAGGTGTACAGTGAATACAGAATTACCCTTTCAGCTCTAACTCACATCTGACCCCTTTTCACCAGAACAAAAGCTTTTCCACCTCTCCCACACCCCCAGAGGCTGTACACCTGCAGCCACACCTCTCACTTGAATCCAGATCTCTCGACTTGCACCTGCATCTGTGTCTTTCCACATGTACCTGATCCTGTCCACTTGCATCCATACCTGAGCCCCTCTCATGTAAATCTGAGCCTCTTCCCTCATATATGAGTCCTCCTGCTATACCTGCTCCTGTGCGTCTCTACCTTTATCAACACCCGAGTCTCCCTTACCTGAATTTGAATCTCTCCACCTGTATCTGAACCTCTCCATCTGGACCTGAGCCTCCCAACCTGCACCTGAGCCTCTCCACCTGTGCCTGAGCCTCTCCGCCTGCACTTGAGCCTCTCCACCTGCACCTGAGCCTCTCCACCTGTGCCTGAGCCTCTCCGCCTGNGCACCTGAGCCTCCCCACCTGCACCTGAGCTTCCCCACCTGCACCTGAGACTCTCCACCTGCACCTGAGCCTCCCCAACTGCACCTGAGCCTCTCCACCTGCACCCAATTCTCTCCACCTGCACCTGAGCATCCCCACTTGCACCTGCGCCTCTCCACCTGCACCTGAGCCTCTCCACCTGCACCCAATTCTCTCCACCTGCCCCTGAGCCTCTCCACCTGCATCTGAGTCTCTCCACCTGCACCTGAGCCTATCCACCTGCACCCAATTCTCTCTATCTGTATCCTAGCCTCTCTCACCTGAACCAAGTTGCTCTGACTTCACCTGATCTGAGAGGTTCAAGCTAATTTCTTCCTACTTTTCCAGGCCCAAAGCAAAGTCCTGCTCAGTCTTTTTACAGATTTGGCAGGAGGGTCTACTGTCCCTAAGGCATTTGTGAAGGACATCTGCAAGAGTTGGCGTTAAATGCCATTTGATTCTACACAGCACTTCCAGAAGTGATCCTTGGATTGTGGAAGAATACAGGCATTTACATTAAAGCATCCAAACTCAAGCCCCAATGATTCCCTTTGAAGCAGGGTCTAGCCCACGTTTGCCACTGAATAATTATCATAGTGACGGAGTAGGTGCTGTGCCCAGACAGTCCTACAGATTTTCCGTCCAGGATGTTACAGAATGGGTCCTCTCAGAAGCTTACAGGGGAGTGCTACCCCCAGCTCTGCCTGCACGTGAGCTGCTTGGCTTTGGAAGATGAGCAGAATTGGCCCAGACAGTGTAGAGAGATAGCCCATTCTCAGGGCAGAGACCATGAGCATGGTAGTGCCCTTGCCCCATTGGATGACCAGTCTCCTGTAACCCACACAGCTCTCATCCTGATGTCCCTGGGAATCACTCAGAGCTCTCTGCAGCTCCTGCGCTTGAAGCTGGTACGGTCTCAGAAGGCCTGGGGTTCTGTTTCCTGTGGTGAGTCACACTGCCAGATCCCTAGTCTCATGCCTTCTCCTTACCAGTCTTGGCTTGGAATTTGCACAGTTGTATCAACAACCAAGAAACAAGAATACTGACCTCCCTCCATAGCCTGAGTTCTTCAGCTCTGAAAGTGAGGGCCAAGTCTACAAGCTGGCGCAGGATACTTGCCCAGACATGTCCCTCCTGCCAGGGGCTAGCACTTGCTATGCAGAGGGTGAGGGATGCTAAGGAATTACCTGGCAATGACAGGACCATGAAAGATAAGCATTCGCAGTACACTAGTACCACCTCATCACCTGAGAATGGAGGCCCCAGGGCAGGAGCCTGATCAGGTGTCAGGGCCAGCAGTGACCACCCGAAGGGAAGCGGTTTCTAGTTCAGTTCTTGATGTTCCTTAGCAAAGGATAGTGCCACAATACCAAGTCTGGATGACAGGGTGAAGTATAACAATGTCTGTGTGGTCTATTTTCAGATAGTTTAATAAGAACAGGAGAGGGAGAAGAAAGGAGGGAAAGAAAACAATTGAAAGGAAGGAGAGAAAAGAAAGGGAGGTGGGAGAGAGAGGAAGAGACAGAAGAGTAACAGAAACAAGAAGAGACTGAAATGGAGGGGCTGAAATAAGGACACATAGAAATACAGAGATAGACAAACAGACGCCGATAGATAGACATTGAGCACAGAATAGAAAATAGAGACAAAGAGGCATATCGAGAGGGACAGAAACAGAGAGTGACAGAGACAGAGAGGGACAGAGACAGAGACAGAGAGGGGCAGAGACAGAGACAGAGAGGGGCAGAGGCAGAGGGATGACAGACAGACAGACAGACAGGGCCAAGAGACTGACGGAAGCGTCCCTATGTGGAGCTATGTCTTTCCCTGTCCCTGTCCTTCTCATCTTTCTCTGAGGCAGATATAACATTCTGGAAATAGGAAAACGATTATATTTATCCCAGGACATTCTTTCAGCAGCCACAAAAGGCCCCATAGGTAGCCAGGTCATACATCTCCCACATAAGCCCACGCATGTCCTCCAGAAGCACAGGGCTTTGGGAGCACGGATGGATAGAGCTGTGCTCCCCACCTCAACCTGGCCCCTTGCACTCTGGACCACCCATAGGCCAAAGGTACATAACTGCCATTGCTGGCCTCTCTGAGCAGCCCTGGGGGCTACTGGAGTCTTGGTGCACTTGCTCTCTGCCTATATCATGGGAAGTGACAGAGAGAGGGGCTGTCCTTCCTTGTGGCCTTGAGAAGGCAGAGGTTTCCAGGTCCATCCCAGCCATGGGCAAAAATCACATGGCAGCCATCAGGAGTCATTGAGTTTGGAGTTTATCAGTAGAGCTAGCAAGACAGCTAATCCAGAGACCTGAGGTTTGTCCCAACTATTCATCTCCCAGTGACCAAGTGCCACACCCTCCTAGCAAAAGACTCCACGGCCCTCAGCTGTCCCGAAAACAGTGTCCCCCACTGATACCTGATCTTCTCTATTTCTGGCTCATTAGGTGTGCCCTTGCTCTGTTTATTCAGAGAGCGGACTGCCATGCTGTTCCTTGGGTTTTAGCAGTGCCTCTGCCCCTCTCCAGCCTTTCTCACTAATGTCTGTGGGAAGACTCAGCCCACATACCCAGAACCATCTGGTAGAACTGGAGTCAAACCCTGGGAGTAGCACCTCCCAGCGGACACCTTTCCCTTGAGGCTAACCTGCAGTTTCCTGGAGCTATAAAGACTCCATTTCCTCCTTCCCAGGAGAGAGGAGTTTCCATAGCTGAGGATGGGCTGACTTCTCTGGCTGCAGCACCTGACCTAGATGTGAATTAAACTATGCATGATTAGAGACAACACGTTGACTGGGGGTGACCAGCAGGGAGTGGAGGAATATCGAGATGTCATACGTGCTCAGCATCGGACCCTGATGCTGCCAGACTCTGGAGACCAAACTCCTGTTTGCTAAGCTAGACTTTCCCTGAACCCTGTCCCCTCTGCTACGTGGCAGCCCTCCACTACAGAGCCAGAGCTGAGCTATGAAGATTCTCTGCTATCTCTAACAAAGATTCTGCTCTCTTTGGAAAAAAAACAACTCCTGCCTATGAGTTTCTATGCCCCCGATAGGCACAGGACATTAGTCAAGCCTTCTCTGTGACTGCCACACACAGCTGAATCACAAGAACAGACTCAGGCCAGGCAGTACCATGTAATAAAGCAGAGGCAGCCATGTGTTGGGTGGGTGGCTGGTGGAGGGACTCACATACTAAAGGCACAATTGCTGGAAAAGCCTCTGTCCATATCTTTGAGTTCTGCTATGCTGTCTAAATGTAACCAGTACCCTGAGATGCACTGAGAAATACACCCGTGCTCTCCCTTTGACCCTCAGATACCACCAGGTATCCCTCACAGACAGTGGAGTGTTCCCTTCTCAGAGCCTGCAGGAGAGTCATTCTGTATCCCAGGGGCAGCTCTGAGCAGGAATGTAAGTCCTCAGGGGTAAGATGTCCACTCAGACCACAGGATTGGATAGAATTGTTTTAGGTAAGTACGGTCACTACTGGGCAACTAATCAGAGATACTAAGGAATCAGCATCCCCCACCCCGTGTGTGTGTGTGTGTGTGTGTGTGTGTGTGTGTGTGTGTGTGTGTGTGTGTTATAGAGAAACGGTCTTATTCTGTAGCCCAAGCCTCAAACTCAAGGCAATCCTTCTGCCTCGGCCTCCTAAATACTGGGATTGTAGGCATAAGCCACCACACCTGGCTTCAGACTTTATTTTGGGATGGGGTCTTGGGTTTCCTAGACTGACCCCAAACTCACTATGCAGCTGACACCAAGCTTCGGAGCCTCCAGCCTTTACTCCTTCTCAGGTGTCCTCCACCAAGCTCAGGTTTAAGTGGTACCAAGGGCAGAACTCAGAAGGGCTTGCGTGCATGCCAGGCAAGCACACAACCAACTGAGCTATATTTTGGGATGTCAGTTCTGTAGAGCAAGAGATAGCTATGTTCATTTCTGTAAAGAAACCACTCTCACCAGCTGTCACCTGAGCTGTGGCCTCGAGCTTTAACCCAGGTACAGAGAACAAAAGATGGTCTAGGCAGAACACGCATTCCCAGGAAGCCTGAAACAAGAGTGGTCACGAAGAGACAGTGCTGATCCCTCTGAGCAGGCCCAGGTCATCCCTGCACTGCACAAACTGCACGGATCTTGCAAGTGATGAGGCCACACCCACGCAGAGATTGGGTGATTCTAGAGACCTGCACATAGGTAACATCTGGTCCACATGGCTAGGTTCTACTTGAGACTCCTAGGATCTCAAGATTCTGCACAAATGCTAAAGAAGCTCTGGACTCTCGTGCAACCCCTGGCATTGCTATGAGGCTGAGGCAAGGAGCTCCAGCATGCATTATCAGATGTCCCGGGGTCTCTGCAGGCGAGAGGACCCACTGAGGGCCGAGCCTTATGGGAGGGCAGAACCCCTGACCATGGGGTTCAGACCCTGCATCCGTCCCCTTCGCTGTTTCCCCTTGAATGTCAGCATCTTGTCCTACAGCTACACCTACAGCTCTGCACCACAGAGGTTGGTGTGACCCGGGGACACAGCAGGCACCTTCTCTCTCAGGTGCTTCATGACACAGGGCTGTTTATTTTTCTCTGTTTTAGCAGACACCTGAATTTCGGGTGTCAGACAGAGCTGGGGCTGAACCTCAGCGTCCTCGTTTTTTAAGAACAAGGACAACCCCAGGTCATAGGGACACTGTGGTATGAAAAGCTCAGTCCCCCCATTTATGCCCGATGGAAGGATGACCCAGACCGTGTTAGCCCTCAGCAATGGCTGACCCACCCATACCCTGAGCCCCTGGGAACTTCTCTAGCAGCAACAATGTGAAAACGAGTAAAGAAAGAGGGGGAGGTCTTACTTTCTACCTCACACCCTCTGTTGGACTTCAGTGCTAACTTAGGCCACCCGGAGGTGGAACTAGCCAATGGCTGCTGGTCTCTGCCAGCCTCACAGAAACAGCATCCACACCCTCTCTCAGGGCTGCAAGCTGCTTATCTCCCCATCAGGCCAGTTCAGGCTCACAGTTCCTCGAGCATCTAATTCAGTGTAGCTGGTAATTAGTTTTGTATCACCTTATGCGGTGATGCTAATACTGATTACAGGACCTGATAACTTTAATAGTAAATGCTACCCAAGGTAGACAACCACTAAACTAGCTTTTGATTGTGGAGGGCTGAATTGGGAACGGGAAGCAAATTGCTGCGTTGAGAGGGATTTACAGCACTCTGTCCATCTCCCCTGCCCCCATGTTCTCCAGCCTCCCTGTTAGCAAGGTAGGCCCATGTATCTGAGTGCTGTGTCTTAGGAGCTGGGCACGTGTGTTCAGAGCTATCACCCACCCCTGAGTAGTACAAAGAGTGAGTTCTGAGATAACATCTGTAGGAAAAGAGCCCAGTCCTGCCTGGCTCCCTGTCACCCTTATCACACAGTCTGTGTGACCAAGACAGATGAGGAGCTGGGGTGAGGGGAGAGCTGGGGAGATGAGCAAAGTGTCCATGGAACCCCCATGATGCAGGCTTCCTGGGATTCTGGGAGATGAAGTTAACATCACCTGCTGTGTTTCTACAAGTCCCATCCACAGAACTACCCAGGTATGGCCAAGTGCCTTGTGTGGCCCAGGGCTGGTTATATCTGCAAGCACCTGCAGTGGCAGCCCGCCAGACTCCAGGATCAAGTGCACAGAAGTCACTCAATAAAGACAGAACTGGAGCAACAAGCATGGTAGTAGTAAGCGTGAGGGGACGCTCTCTAAGCATTTACAGCTCTGACCTCGTGAGGACATCAGGGACACTGGATTGCTAGTGAAAGCCATGCCAAGCCGGCTGATGAGGAGCTGGCCCCCAGCAGTCACGGGAGCATGGGATACAGGAGAAGGATTCTGGGCCCTTTGTCTACAGCAGCCTCTGCAGCCCCCTTTCCTTTCTCAGCTTCCTGCTTGGGCTCACCCAGAAACGACTCCAGCACCCAGCTGGGATATATATCACCCTTCTTCCATTGACAGCTAGAGCACTTGGTGCAAGCCACATGGCAGAGCCTCAAATCTTCCCACAAAGTGTATTGCCTCAAATGACGGTGACAAGGACTTGGATTTGCGTGTCATCATAAGCTCAGATCTGAAAGGGGCTAAATCCAATCAGTTGGTGGTCAAGGAAGGCTTGTTACAGAAAAAGGGCTACTGAGTAGAGCAGATGCAGGAATGGAACAGAGAAGTTGATGAGATCATCCCATTTAATCTTTCTTCTTCTAAAAAGAAGGTCAGACTTAGAGAGGTAAAGACCTGACTCAATGCTTAGTGTGGTTAGTAAGAACAACCTCCCTGGGTCAAGGTCACTGCTGCAGAGCTTCCCAGCCCTTACCCAACTCCCACAGATCAGGATTCTATCTCAGCCAAGGCTTGGAGTAGGCTGTGTGTGGGCCTGGAGCCCCAGTTGCCCCAGTCATGCCCTCCAACCCAGGACTACAATAAACAACCCAGTGCCCCACTGGGAGGCTCAAAGCCTCAAAGAGCACCGCCGATGTCATCTTTTTATTAAAAACCACAGAACAAAGCCACACCAAGCCGCCTTCTGCCTGAGGACAAAGTTCAGGAGGGCTCCGGCTTTGCATGGCGCAAACTGTCAATCAGTACTTGGCATTTGATTGAATGGATCATCTTGAGCCAGCTGCTGGGAGAACAGATGGCCCAGCACGTGCTCCATGCCCCCACCTGCCTCCCTAGATCCTGCAGGCAGCCCTCATTATGGGCTGGGCTGGCCTACCCATCCCCAGCTGGTTCCCATGCCCACCTATACCAGTCCACACTCACCACCCCGGGATCTTATGTCCCCACTGTTTGCAAGAGCTGAAAGCAAATGTGGCTGTGAGGAGCACTTCCCTGTGGCTGTGAGGAGCACTTCCCCTGTGGCTGTGAGGAGCACTTCCCCTGGCCTGGCTGGAGGTGGAAGACAGATACTTTCTGAAGCCCAAAGGTGTCTGAGTGTTTCTTGTCACAGTAGGATTAAACAACAGATTTCCAGGCATGGATATCCTAAGGGACCAACTGACTCAGTGCAGCCTAGCCTACCATCTCAAGCTGTCACCACTGACTGTGAAAGCCACCTGTCCCCATCCCAACGGGGCCCCTGACTGCAGAACCCAGGCAGAGAGAACTGAGCCTTCCTGGACCCAGCGTGGTTGGGTGATTTGAGGGCTCTTGGTTCATGAGGTTTGGAGCTGAAATCCCGTCACTGTCAGGATAACAGGTTACCCAGGCAAGGTTCTACAAAGGAGACTTCAGAGGCCCTGTTCAGAGAAGTGAGGAACCTCAGAGCTCAGATTCTAAGAAAGAACCTTCCAGGCAAGCAAGTCACAACTTCATTGCCCTTTAAACACTGGCCCCGGGCCTCGGGAGCTGGCCACGGTCCTGAAGGCAGCTCCCTGTGGAGGGAGACCTTTCTGGAGCCCAGAAGTGAGGTTCCTGAGTGTGCAGGGCTCTGTTGAAAGGCCTTGCTGGAGCGAAGGCTCTGTTAGGACAAATAGGCAAACACCATCATAGAGAAAAAGCGTCTAACTGAAGTTGAACTAAGTTTTCTCCCCATAATAGCAGATCTTTGAAAAGACAGGTAGGGGATTTAGGAAGGAAAAGCCTCTTGTGATTGGACAATTGAGACGTAGAGGTTCCCAGAAGGAGGAAAAAGTCATTAGGGTTAAGGAGAGTCGCTTCAGAGACCACCCAGGGCCAGCTATCTTTATGCCAAGATGTGATGGAAAAAAAGGCATTGCCCTTTGTAAGGCTGGTACTCTGCTAAGCAAGATCTGCGTGGCGCACAGGTGCATGTGGTGTGCATGGTGTGTGTGTGTGTGTGTGTGTGTGTGTGTGTGTGTGTGTGCACCATGCCCAGTCAGCACCCTCCTCCATGCTTCCTCAAGACGGACCAAGGAAACTCCCATTCCACAGTTCCACAAAGACCCTCTCTAGGGCTAACTGGATGGCGGTCCAGGACGCTCCAGGCAAAAGTCACAGAGGGCAAGTGGGGCACATCAAATTCCACTGTCCGGTCGAGTTTGAACTGTGTGTCCTGGACATAGGCAGCTAACTCAGCAAGGGCTTCCTTGAACAAGGAAATATCGCTCTGAGTCTTCTGCCTGTGGTCTCCCGACTGCTTTCTGGTCTCTTTCCTCTCTCTTTTGTTTCCTCTTTTATTCTGAGAGAGGGACAGAGGGAGGCAGGGAGGGTCCAAGGATCTGAGGTTGGGACCAAAAGGTGGGCTGCCCATCAACATCCTGGACTTTTGACTGCCAAGAGTCGGGGTGGGGGTGGTCTTAACTCAGACCAAGGCACAGTGGCACCACACAAAGGGCATTTTAATGTCACTCTTGAGCAGCCCAAAAGCTGGCAGACTCTTCCCTGCCAGCCTAAACACCCTAGTAGCAAAGCGGCTTCCCAGCTGGGAGCTCACAGCCTCCCAAGCTGCAATTTTAAAATGGAGAATACCCTCTCAGACACACACTCCGGTCGGTACATTGTTCTGGGCAGATGAGCGCTGGGCATCTCCAGCCTTCCTACATGCACACAGCACATCACTGATGTCTCTAGTCGCGTGTGGTCACAGTCCCCAAATCCTCCACAGCCAGCCGACAATGCACCCCAGTGCCTTGCAGCTGCCCTTCCAGGGCTTAGTGGCACCATGCCCACCGCGCAGAGGGTAGCGTTGTTCCCAAAGGGACAGTCGGGCCACCGAGGGGGGTGTGTTGGGTGGCAGGAGTTAGGTACCTCCAATGGCAAGAATGCCTAGGGGCTTGGCTGTCGCCTCTGTCTTCCCTACCAGATGACAAACCCAAGAATTGAAGCCCCAGTTTGCCCTCTGAACTTCTCGGGAGTGGGGAGGTGGTCTTGGGAGAGGGAATACTGTAACCCTCTGATCCAGAGCTGGGGAAAACCAGTCTCTATTAGTCTGCACCCCTCCCTCAAGCCCGGGGCGAGCCGGCATTCCAGTCCCTTCCTCAGCCCCAACCCCGGGGACAGCTCCCCGACTTTGCCCGGTTCACGGTGGCCCTGGCAGAGGAAAATGGCGTTGGTCACACGTACTTGGGTGAGTTCGGTGCCCATCACCAGGAGGACCAGGAGGCTGAGGAGCTTCCGGGCCGGTTGCATGTCTCACGGCCACTCCGACGACCTGGCGTGCTGGGCCTGGGTGCTGGCGACCGGCGGCTGCGGGGACGTGAACGCGCTCCCCGGCTGGGGTTGGGGCTGGGGCTCCGGCCGCGGCTCGGGCTCCGGCGGCGCCTGCTCAGCAGCCAGGGCGGGCGGCGCGCGGGCTATGCTGCGCTGAGCCTCCGCTCTGCATATTTATGGTCCCGGTTCCGGCGCGACTGCCTCTCGGGCAGGGCTGGGCTGGCGGGGCGGGGGCTGCGCTTGCTTTCCCTGCGCGCCAGGCGGGTCCCCGCGCGCCCGGGCTCGGCGGAAAGGCGCGCCCTGCGGAGCTCGGCGGCGCGCCCGGGCTGCAGCGGTGCCAAAAGTTTGCTCGGTGAGGGGCGCGGGCGGGGGCGGCGCCGAGGGACCCGTGTGCCTCGCTTGCCCGGGGAAGGGAGGAGAGAGGGCGGCGGCCGGCGGGGAGGCAGGCTGGGACAGGATGTGACATCAAAAAGGCGGGGGAAATTGAACTGAGCCAGACAATTCTATCCTGGCCAGCCTTAGACCAAGGGGAGCTCCAGGACCCACTCTAGAGACTCAGCCAGGGACCTCTGAGTAGTGGCAGGATGGCACCCGGGGAAGTACCCAAAGAGGAGGTGTCCAGAATGGGTGGAGTGACATCCTCAGAGACAAGGTCCCATAATCTGCACAGGTCCCTCCTAGATGGCCCTTAAGGATGAGGGTAGCAAAGATGTTTCCAGAAGAAGCGTGGAGGGGAAGCCGAAGTCAGGTCACCTGAGACGGGAAGAGGCCTTTCCCCAATCCTCTAGGGTGGTCTGCTAGGGGCTGAAGCGTGCGCAGGGATAGATGCTGTGTTCCATACCCAGGTGGGGATTGGAAGGGGCGTCTCAGCTATGTTGGTGTGTGTGGCACCCACAGAGGTGCTTATACACATGGTGTGGCGTCTGTCTTCAGGTTGTCACTCTCTTTACCCCACAAACCTATGATCAGGAGAGGAGCACCCAAGAGGGTCTAGAAGAGAATCCTCCATCGGGTCTGGGCCATCTAAACCTCTGTGGGTCTTACCTGTCCTTGTCCCTTCTCCTGGCCCTGGAGTCCCCCAGCTAGGGTGAAGATACCCTTTTCTTGTACCCAAAGCCTTAGGCTGTAGGGGGCTTGTCTCGGGGCCAGGCTTGTCTTCCATTTAAATTGTCCACTTTGGGGGTGGAGTTCCCAAGCTCTTTGCCGAGAAGCCTCGCTGCCGAAGGCTTTGGAAGCATCTCACATGATTTGTTCCCATTGTTTTGCTTTCAGTCTTTGGGAAATGAACTCTATAAAGAAAATCCCCAATAGCAGATAGCAGAGCTGTAAGAGAGTGTGGCTTCATGCTTTTATGTCACAAGAGAGGGGAGGGAGTGGGCTGGGGTGGGTAGGGTAGGTGGCAGGGGTTGGGGGTGTGTTTTGGGACTTTCCCAGGGGGTTCCAAGCAAGATGAGGTGTGACTTTCTGTGTGGGTTTCAGGAGGGGCTTTGCAAGGACCAGTTCAAACCCCAGGGAGCAGACTAGACGGAAGTAGGCCTGGTCTATGCTTTGAAGCATGAGTGGGCCACAAGGTGGCCTCTTTTAGATCCAGTGGCACAAAAGTGGTGCCATTTAACATCAGTCCTTCTGTGGCTGGGTGAGGCTCATCCCCATGGTAGCTAGCACCTAGCAAATGCCTTTCCTTGTCACTGTAGAGAAGTGTTTCATTGGGCGTGGCTATGAGGATGGGCGTGGCTATGGGATGGGCGTGGCTATGGGATGGGCGTGGCTACGAGGGTGGACTTTGTTTCTCTGTGGACCTGTTCAGGGATTATTCACATTTAGGTGTTTCTCTTCTTGGCTATTGCAGAAAGCTGCTGAGGCTTTGAGTGTAAACACCTGTCTCCGGTGCAGCCTTCAAGTCTGAAGAGAAATGGGCCAGATGGTTGTGTAATTTGAAAAGTAAAGGTGAGCTGAGGTGACGGTTCAGTTTGCAAAGCACTTGCTGCTGCTGGAACAGGACGACCTGAGTCTGGATCCCCAGCATGCTTCTAAGAAGCTGGGCATACCTGTATTCCAGTGCTAGGGCGGCAGAGGCAAGGGAATCCCTCAGTTTGATGGTCTGCCAATGAGAGCTCCAGGTTCAGTTAGAGGCCCTGTCTTAAAAGATGGAGAGCAGGAGATGGAGATAACTAATGTTGTCCTCAGGCCTACACATGCACAGGCATCCACACGCACACACACATGCACAGGCATCCACGTACACACACATGTGTGCACACATGCATGTATACGTGCACACACAAGCATGCACACACGCATACATACATATCCACATCCACACTCACGACACACATGTACATGTGTACACACACATGCATACATGCAAGCATGTGTGCACAGGCACACACTCATACACGTTCGTGCACACACACACACACACACACAGGACAGGAAAGAGATTAGACATTACCAGGACTAAAGGGAGAGAAGTAAGGAATGATTACTGAGAACAAAGTCATGCTTGAGGTTTTGAATGAGAAAGGTTTTGAAGATGGAGGGAGGGAATGATGGGACAGATTGGTGACTTACTTGTGTTGCTAAATTGGACACTTAAAATGTTACATATTGGACATATACAAATAAAAATTTAAAATTAAAATAAATAAAACCAGAAACATTGATTTAAATAAGCAAGGAAATAAGCTATCCAGGGAAATGTGGACATGTTCTTATCCCAATAAAATATAATAATTTCATAGACCCCCAAACCTTTGACTTGGTCACTTCAGGTTTATTTTTATTTATGTGTACATGTGCATGAATGTGTGTGTCTGTGTGTGTGTGTGAGTGTGAATGTGTGTACTGTATATGAGAGTCCCTGAAGAGGCTAGGAAAGGGTAGGGTTCCCCTGGAGCTGCAGTCACACAGTGACTGTGATCCTCCTGCTGTGGGCACTGAGAACTGAGCACAGGTCTCCTGGAAGAATAGCAAGTACCGTAAATGGGAGAACCCTGTGGAGTCAGCATCAGTGTTGAATAAAACTGTTTTTTAAAAGTTACTTACACTGTATAGAGGAGTGTCAATGATAGAGCATGCACAGGGCCCTGGGTTCTGTCACAGAAACACACACACACTCCACCTCCCCCAAACCTAAACATGGTCATTTATTGCACAACTTTAAAAAAATGTAATACAATGAAGAAAACATCAAGAACCCCCCCTCCCCCCGGGACCACTGAGGTAGCACCCGGTCCCTGCATACCCATTCTTTCATGTGTATAAACAGATGACTGAGAATTTGCTGTCTTTGCAGCCACGCAGCCTGCTGATCCAAGTCTGCCTCTCAGGAGCTGCTGTGATTCTGCCGGGTCATCCCCAGTGTCCCTCCATCCTTGTCAATAGAATTATGACCAGTTTGCCACTCTGTGACAATCTAGTGGAGCAAAGACACTGGTGAGAGCCAAACACAGCCCTGCCTGGTACTCAGGGATAGCTTGAAACAGGAGAGGAGAGTGAGGTTGTCACTTGGCCATTCAGTCTGGAAACTGCATCCGGTGGCTGTTTGTCTACAACATGGACACGTTTTCCTAGATAGCTTATTTCCTTGTTTATTTTAAATCGATGTTTCTGGCTTTATTTATTTAAATTTAAAATTTTTATTTGTATTATTTGTGATAATATGTGTCTGTGCAGGTGAGCACGGAAGTACCCATTGGAGGCCAGAAGAGGGTGTCAGATCTCTAAGACCTATGGTGGTTGTACGCCACCTGGGAGGGTTGCTGGGGGCCTAACCCCAGGCCTCTGAAAGAGGAGAACTGCTCTTAACAGTTGAGTCTCTCTAGTCTTATTTCAATTTGTGAATTTTTTAAAAACTTTTAATTGATGCCTAATACTTGTATTCCCTCTCACACACTCCCAGTCAAATCACCTCTAGATTGTTGCTAATACTCAGTGTAATGTAAAACTGTATAAACAGTTATTATAATGTATCGTTTAGCTCACTTCTGCAGCCTCCCATTCCTGCAAGCAATTTTCCATCTGTGGACTTGGGGACCTGCAGACACAGAGGCCAACCGCATTACACTGTAGCTGAATATAAAGCCAGGATGTCACTGGCTACCCTGGAGTTCATCGTCACGGGGAAAGCTCTATGGAGACCGTCACCTGTGTTGAAGGCTTGCAGCTAGTGTGCTCAGTTCCTCCTCCCTCCGGCCTTCAGGCTTCCACTCCTGCCCCCCCTCTAACCTTGCACTTTCGTTGCTTGGCTCAGTTTCTGTGTTGGGGTGGAAGCAGGGTCCTCCAGGTTGCCACACCTCATGCAACTCTCCAGACACAAGACTTTCCTGTCTGGAAAGGTGTAGGTCCAAGGGCTACCATGTCGGGCAGACCCAACCTTTCTGTGCCAGCCTTGAAACCCTGAACTGTCTCAGACACGACTCGGTGGTACCCTGCCACCAGGGTTCCCGAGCACTGGACTGGCTTGGTCCGCCCCACTTCCTAGCTTCCTAACTACCTCACCCGCTGTCTTTCTGATGGACCAGCCAGCTTTCCTGGTGTGTCTCCTCAGGATACACGGAGAATCGATATGTTTTGTACTCCTTTAAGCCAGGCTTCCTGCTACCACGGAGCCTCGTTATAATGTGACAGAGTGTTACCAAGGAAACGGCACTAACTCCCTGTCCTCTCTCTGAATTTCCTAACAAATGGGGCCTGAAACCTCCCCAGCTGTCCAGCTTCGATGTGTCCTGCCACCAGAGAAAGACCAGAGCCTTCAGATGGCCAGCTTCCCACTAACGTGGTGCGATAGAGCTGGGTACCCCATGCAATCTGCTATCCCAGGTCTCTGCACTGTGCCCTCTGACCAAGCTTGTTGAGTGGCATCTCATGAATGACATTTGCTTATTGGGAATGCACTATTTGACAGGCACTGTGCCTAGGGCAGTCTGGAGAGATGCTCAATGGTAGACTCATACCAAGGACAACATCTTGGGCATTATGACCAGTTAGTTGTTTCTATCTGGAAGTCATCAGAGAATGACGCCGTGTCTGCATTCACTCTTGTGTGTCCTGTGCTGTTACTGCAGGATTGACAGTTACAGTCACAAAGACTCAGCCCATCACCCCAATTTGCAATCCTTAGCCCTTCTTCTGGGCCGTACACGAAGCAATAATAACCTTTGTGCTCCTATTAAACCCTCGGCCTGAGGGGGGCCAGGATGCTGCCATTCCTCTGAGCCTCTGCACTCTTCTTGCCCTACCCAGAGGTGGTACAGCAGACCCTGGCTGATCTCCACCTTTTTTTATCCTGATCACACCAGCTGTGTTAAGCTCAGCTTCCCACCCATCATCCCCTGCTTACAGACAGCAGAGCAGGCTGTAAGGAAGCCCACTTTGATGTCCTGGCTTCCTAACTCAGGGAGCTCAGGGGCTCCTAGAAATTGCTCAACCCTCCTTCCCACTGCGGTCCACCTCCTCTGCCCCAACTCTGTGTTCTTTCTACTGTGGGGAAAACTAACTGAGAGCTCTGGGCAGCCTCATGCCCTGCTCTATCTCCAATCTGATCACAAGCAAGGTCTTCCTCCACTTCCTCCTTAGTGATCCAACTTTTTGTCTCTGCTCGCCTTTCCTCCACTTCTATCTGCACTAACACATATAACCTGCCTTCAGCACAGAGTACTCTTTTCCTGCCAACCCCAGCCACGTTCACCTCTTAATGCCTTGTGCAGAGCTACTGCTCATCGCAGACTGAGTCTGTTGCCACTCCTTTGTTCTTGTTGGTGGCAAGTCTTGCTCCTCAGGGTGGCTCTGGGCAAGGTTACCAGTGATGTTCACAGTCTAGCAATGGCTTTATCAGTAGTGTCTCCACTGTGGCCACACCTATTCTATGGAACCATGACTGCTTCTGGCCTGGGGATAGTTTTCCCTTCTATACCCTCAGGTCCTCCTAGCCCTCCCCCTTGTGGTCTCACCAACCAGTCATCTTTAAAGATTGAGGTGCTCCCTGCGGATACTCCTCCCTTCCCTCAGCACCTACATCCTCTCACGCCTGCACAGTCTCTTCCATGAGTTATGTGCACAGCTGACCTGCAGCTGGCAGCTGAGAACCTGATTTGAGGGTCCAGAAGTCGGGTGGTCCAATTGAGACGGAACGAGAAAGGGTAAGGGTAGGTGTCCCTCAAACAAGAAGGACAAGGTCCTTGATCCGAATGACCCGAGTCGAACCGAGGGTCTCAGGAGTGTAGGTTGGGTCGTCGTCTAGGACACTGAACTGGTGGGTTGCTGGGTCTCAAGTGTCGGTTGGCCACCCACTTCCTAGTCTTCATTTAAAAAAAAGATTCATTCATTTATTTTTCTGTTTGTCTTCTTGTTGTTGTAGTTGTCTTTTAAATCAGGGTTTCCCTGTGTAGACCTGGCTGTCCTAGAACTCATTCTATAGATAAAGCTGGCCCTCCAGCTCAGAGATGTGCCTGCCTCTGCCTTCGAGGTGCTGGGATTACGGTGTATGCCATCAAACCAGGCTTTTTGTTTTTCTTACTTACTTACTTAAGACTGTGCAGGTGTATGTGGTTTGAATATGCTTGGCCCACAGAATGGCACTATTAGGAGGTATGGCCTTGGTGGAGGAAGCTTGTCATTGTGGGGGTGGGCTTTGAGACCTTCCTCCTAGCTGCTTGCAAGACAGTTTTCTCCTGTTTGGTACAAGATGTAGAACTCTCAGCTCCTCCAGCGCCATGCCTGCTTGGACGCTGCCATGCTTCCTGCTATGATAACGGGCTGAATCTCAGAACCTGTAAGCCAGCTTCAATTAAATGTTGCCCTTACCAGAGTTGCCTCAGTCCTGGTGTTTCATTACAGCAACGGGAATCCTAAGACACTTGGCCACTCGCTTGCTTGCTTTGCTTGTTTGTTTGTTTGTTTGTTTGCTTGGTTGGTTGGTTGGTTGGTTGGTTTTCCCATCTTACAGTCACCTTTGTCCCTCCCTGGGACCCTTTGGTTTAGATCCTCAATAGCTTCCTTCAGACAGCAGGTTAGATGTTTCCTTGTTGGGAAGTTCTCTTTGCTTCTTTGTCAGCATGACACAGGCTTGGGTGTCATCAGACTGGCCTGTAGGCAAGTCTGTGGGGCATTTTCTTGATTAGTGATTGTTGCAGAAGGGCCAAGCCCACTATGTGTCATGGGTTGGATAAAACAAACAAACAAACAAACAAACAAACAAACAAAGGAAGAAACTAACAAAACTGACCAAATCACTAACAGTGTCCTGCCATGGCCTCTGCTTCCGTTCCTGCCTCAGGGTCCTGCCATGGCCTCTGCTTCCGTTCCTGCCTCAGGGTCCTGCCATGGCCTCTGCTTCCGTTCCTGCCTCAGGGTCCTGCCATGGCCTCTGCTTCCGTTCCTGCCTCAGTGTCCTGCCATGGCCTCTGCTTCCGTTCCTNAGACAGAGAGTGAGACAGACGGAGTCACAGACAGAGACAAAGACAGACATAGACAAATGAGATATAATACACAGAGACAGAGATAGACAAAGACAGAAAGACATGGAGACAGAGACACAAGTAGAGAGACACACAGAGACTGTGGTGAAACAGAGACAAAAACCACAGACATAGAGAAAGGGAGAGACAGCGAGACAAAGGCACAATGGGACAGGAAGGGGGTGGGAGATGAAGATGGTGGCTCTGGGGCCAGAGTGAATTCTGCTCTTGTGAGAATGCAGACTTGGGGCTCAACTGGGTGGGGAGGAGGGGTCTGGCTTTCATGCTGGGTCTCTGCTCCTCAGGAGAGAGTGGGGACTTCAAGTGAAGGAGGACATCATGCTGGAGCCACCAAGTTGGCTCATGTGAGGGGTGACCATTCCTGGGGCCAGTAGAGCATCAGAAGAATGTGGAGTGTATTACAGGTTCTGATGGAGGTCATGACTGGAGTGCTGCAGTAACCAGCTAGGTCACATGCATTGGCTTGAGGCTCTGCTTGGATAATGGGGAGAGACAGCAAGAGAAACAGGGGAGGGAGGAGGCCAAGTCAGGTTCATCTGACTTCTGACTTCTTTCTGACTCTGTTTCCAGAGGAAGGGTTAGGGTTAGGGTTGGGGCTAGAGGGTTGGGGTTAGGGTTAGGGTTGGGGCTAGAGGGTTGGGGTTAGGGTTAGGGTTGGGGCTAGAGGGTTGGGGTTAGGGTTAGGGTTGGGGCTAGAGGGTTAGAGGGTTGGGGTTAGGGTTAGGGTTAGGTTTAGGGCTAGAGGGTTAGGATTAGGGTTAGAGAGTTAGGGTTGGGGTTAGGGCTAGAGGGTTAGGGTTAGGGTTAAAGTTGGGGCTAGAGGGTTGAGGTTAGGGTTAGGGTTAGGGTTGGGGCTTGTGGTTTAGGGTTAGGGTTAGGGTTAGGGTTAATAAGAAGGCTCTGAGCAGGATTCTCTGTGGGATGTTGGCCTATTCCTGTGTAACCTAGAGGTTCAGTGTACATGGAGATCAATTGGAAGTTTGCTCAGCAATGAGCCCCCTTTACTCGGGCATCAACCAATTTTAGAAGTCTCCATAGGGCATGTGACATAGACCAGCCCTGAGCCATTTATTTCCTGAGAATGGACAGGATAGGCACCCTAGAGAGAGGGACCTTCATGGATCCCACTAAATCCAAAACTACAGAGAAGCTAAGATCAGAAAAAGTGGCTCAGGACACACTTGACAGTGTCGCTAGACAGACTCACTGGGCTCCTGTGGCTGGCTGCATAATCAACAGGCAGGGAGAATGGCTCAGTATCCCCAGCAGAGGCCTAGAGCCTCGTCACACAGTGAAACACTTCTACTTCTCCACATCAAACCAGAGTCTGACACTCTGAGGTCACCTCTGTCTCTACTTGGTGGCCCTGCCTGGGAGGACAGACTGCCCGCAGGAGGCTGACAGGTTCTGGGGATGCCCACAGTGGGTCTTCTAGGTTGCAGGTTCTTCTGGGTGTGGGGAGCAGGGAGGAGGTGAGGGTGTGCTGACCCATCCAGTCATGGATCCTGTCTCAGGACTCTGCACACTTGGCACCTTTGCGCGACACATATCCTCACTTCTATATTTGAGCACACCATCTCCACCTTCTTCAGATGAGGAAGCAGAAGCCCCAGAGTGTGAAGTCTGTCTTGGGTTGTGGCAGAGGCTGGTTCTGCAGGCTTCCAGGGCTCACATTCTTTCCTGGCCTATGGCGCTTCACTTTGATTGGCCATTTCCCTACCAGGGCAGGGCGGCAGGGTGCTGCTTCTGAACCCCACTCCCAGTTGTGAGTTATCAGGGTGCAGGAATTGTTGGGAGCAACTTGCTCCACAGAACATCAGCTTGTGCCAGGCTCCGGGCTAAGCTCCTGCTGTACTGCCTGAGTTAGTCACTCATGTGGAAACCAGGGCAGACATGAAGGGAAGTGCTGGCTCGGGGTTACAGAGCTGAGAAGTAGCAGAGGCTGCCTTAACTCCAAGGCCCACAGAATTCAGGCGGGAAAGGGGCTCTCACCTGTAGCTCCTTAGCTCTCATGGGGTTCTTACCTACCTCAAAGGTACAAAGGCAGTTCTGCAGGTAGGGTGCCTTAAGGAGCCTGGCACCTCATCTGCCATCTTCCCAGGGGTTCAGGTTAATAACAGAGACCTAAGGAATTCACAAATTATTAAATGGTCATCCCTGTAGAAGAAGACAAAGGCAGATAAGACCCAGTCAGTCCCACACTCGTTATTGCTTGAGTTCCATGTTCCACCAGAATTAGTCATGGGAGAGTGAGCAGGGGGAGGGGGACTGGCAGGGAGAGGGAAAGTCAGAGAGGTCAGACATAACAGAGAGAGGAGAGACAGGGAAAGAGGAGGAGGGGTATGGGGGAGAAGAGAGGAAAGAGGAAAAGAAGAGAGGGAGGAAGAGAGGGAGGGAAAGAGAGAGGAAGAAAAAGAGAGAGAGGAAGAGAGAGGAAAGACAGAAAAGAGGGAAAGAAGAGAAGGGAGGAGGGAGAGAGAAAGGATAGAAAGAGAAAAGATAGGGAGGGATGAAGGGGAGGAAGAGAGAGGAAGAGAAGAAACAGAAGAGGGGGATGAAAGAGGAGAAAGAAAGGGAAGAGACAGATCAAGAAGGGAGACAGAGATAAAGGAGAGAGAACGGGGCAGAGGAAAGATAGAAAAGACAGAGTGGAAAGAGAGAAGAGAGAAAGACACAGGAAAGAGAGTGGAGAAGGAGAAGGAGAAGGAGAAGGAGAAGGAGAAGGAGAAGGAGAAGGAGAAGGAGAAGGAGAAGGAGAAGGAGAAGGAGAGAGAGCAGATGAGAGAGGAGCAGTGAGGAAGAGAGAAGAGAGAAACCAAAGCTGCTTCCAGGAGCAATCACCCAGGATGCCTTGGCATGGTCCACAAACATGAACAAATCCGAGCATTGCTTGTCCTTCACATTGGTTTATAGGTTTCTGGGCTTGAGAAGTGATGGTCACATGGACAGACCGAGCAAGGACCCTCCTGTGGGCTTTGGCTCCTCAAGTGACCATCCAGAACCAGCACAAAGCCTGAGGGCACAGGGTGACAGCCAAGGTCTCTGCCTCCTCGGCCATGTGGTGTTAGCGTCATGGGCATGGAAGGGTTGTGGGTCACATGCTGGGGCTGGATCCACTTTGCACTACTGACATAATCATGCAAAGAAGAACCTCCTCGGTCTTCAGGTGACAGATGGCTATGCTTGGTCTGGGACTATTTATCTGCCATTGTTACCAGCATCTCATCCTAGCCTTCCCAGGTGCCCACCCTAGCCAGAAGAGAAAGCAAGAGCTAGGTAGGCTCCAGGGGTGGTCAGTGTGCTGGGCTCACCCTCACCTCCACAGCTCAGGGTTCACCTTGCCAGCTAGATCTGCTGGTCTCTCTGCCTGTGCCTCTTTGATGGGTGTCTGGGATGATCAAGCGCATCCTACTGTTGACAGGTGTTTTAGGGTCAGAGTCCAGGTTAGTGAGCTCAGTGGTCCTTCATTCTCAACAGGCCAATTGAAGAGACAAGGCAAAAAGCAAGACATGTGGGGAGTGGTATTCGACATTGTCACATAGGAAGCCAGACAGAGAGGTACAGTGTCACCCAGGTCCAACTCCAGGGTCCTGACACAAGGTTCAGGTTTAAATGGAGAGCATGATGTGTCTAACTCAGCACTCCTGGTCAGTATGTGGTCCCTCATCACTGGTCCGCCATTATGTCAGCTCCAGTCTCTTTTGGGCGGGTGTCATAGCAATGTGGTCACAATGCACATCCTGGTATCTCACTCAGTAGCTATAAGAGGGACACACAAGAAGGTAGTTTAACAGAAACTAAGATAAATTAGTTGAGGAATCTTGGCCTCCAGTCCTAGAATAGAGTTAGTTAGGTGATTGTCCACAGAACCTCCATCAAGGATATTAGATTCTAGCTAAACCTGAAATGGCCTCAGCAAGAACACAAGATGGGAAAGCTCTGCACTGCCTTAGTGATTTGTAATTTCATATATATATATATATTGGGCTGACAAATCTTTTGTCAAATATATATCCTGAATATTCATCCAACTCTGTCCTTTGCTTTTATTTTTATTTTGTTTTATAAATTCTATCTATCTATCTATCTATCTATCTATCTATCTATCTATCTACCTATCTATCATTGTGTCTGTGTATGTCTGTGTCATACACATGTTAAGACACACATGTGAAGGTTGGAGGAAACCTTCCTTCTGTCAGGTAGATTCCAGACATCAAGCTCAGGTTGTTTGGCGTGGTGGTAAGCACCCTTGCTCACTGAGCCACCCCATCATCCTGACTTTGTTTTTCCTAGTGGTGTTTCCACCTAATCCGATGCATGCATTTCTATGGATGTGCTTTGCATCCAAAATAGGAAGTTGTGGCCCCAAAGGTGGAGCTTTTGTGGTCTGGCCCTTGCATTTTGGTATGCAGTAGGTAGGGGTTGATGCTGATAAACCAGCCTGCTTCCGTTTTGGGTTTGAAAAACATCTTATAACAAAGTCAAACTATGTTCCTTCCTATATATAATTGCCTGTTTTTCAAGGATTAAGCTACAGTCAGACTGTACTCTCAACTACAAGTGATTCTGTACCGTCTGTTCCAGGAAATGGCAAGCGAGCCTTTGTTTCAGGAAGTTGTTATGTGACAACATTGTTACGACTACCTTGTAACCACACTCTTGTTTTAGGAGCTTGTTATGACCACACTGTTAGGATCACGTCATGACTACATTGTCCTGACCACTGCACACTGTGCCTTTGTTTCAGAAAGTTGTTATGACCAACTTCTTATGCTTATGTTCTGTTCATTTGAAATCCCCTATTCTTGTGCTATAAAACCTTATCTTCCCCATGTCCCTGCCTTACGGGGAGACAGTCTGTGCACACGGACACAGTTTGCTTTAATGATTTGGCCATGGTTTGGGTCAGTAGCCTTTCTCCTCGAGTCTGTGGGATTAACATGCCTGCTTCGCACATCCTCTTTCACTGGGTCAGGGATATTTGTCCAAGTGGCCTTCCTTCTGCTTTGAGGCATGGCCATGCCCCATACAATGTCTGTGTGACATTATCAGCAGGAGTGCCACTGGATTGTGTTAGGCATTGTTAGTTCATATGGGGAGCCTTTTGTGAAGGTCTGTCTTTTTCAAAAGAATTCTTTCTGTGTGTGCACATTCCTGTGCACATGCATGAGTGTGGGTTCATACATGACGTTCTGCAGGTATGGAGGTCAGAGGACAGCCTTGTGTTGGCCCTTGTCTTCCACATTATTGAGGCAGGGTCTCTTGTTTACTGCTGCTCCCCCCTCCCCAATTTCCAAGGAGTCTCCTGTCTTTACCTCCCATCACACAGTAGGAACATGGGAATCACAGGCCTGTGCTATTGCATCCAGGTTTATATGGGGCCTAGGCATTTGAATTCAAGTCTTAGAGCTTGTGTGACAAGAGCTTTATTCACTTAGTTAACTCCCAAGCCTCTTTAGTATTGTTATTATTGAGACAGGCTATCACTATGTAGCCTAGCCAGACTGGAACTTTCTAAGTAGTTCAGGCTGTCTTTGAACTTCCAGAGATCTTCTTTCCTCAGCCTCCCAATTGCTGGAATTATGGAGGAACACTGAAAGGTTTGGATGAGGAGGTTCCAGGACACTGAGACAGATCACTGTAGAGAAAGGTGTTTATTAGAAGAGTTCTCAGTGCCATAGACAAACAGGCACGGGGGTAACAACATGGTGGGGGCTCCAAGGAGAGTCAGGCCCCAGCACTAGGGACGGAAAGAATGGTGGGGGTGGGGTGGGGAACGCTTCCACATCTCTGAGGATGGGGAGGTTTCCAGGCCTGCAGCCAGGCTCCCAGATTCCCAGGCAGGAGGCTGAGGAGTGGGATGGGTGGCCACCAGTAACCCCTTTGATGCAAACTCACTTCCCTGGTGAGACACCCTGAGGTGTCTGCGAGCTACGGAGCAGCTGGATTCTGACTCATCCTCATCGGTACCACGTGACCCACTCTCCTGTCTTTAATAATATATACTCACGGTGAATCTTGATGCCCAGTGGACTTCAGTTTTGTTTTGTAAAACGTGGCTTTGGATAAAGGTTGTTTCCATCTGACCCCCTGCCTGCCAATTCTCCTAGAATGAT
>LR753332.1:1206986-1404486 GCA_902729485.2 Mus minutoides | reverse complement strand
GAATATTTTGTTTAAAGCTTCTTACACAGTTTATAAGTTCAGGAAGGTAGGTTGTGTCACAGTGGTGTCAATGTGACAACTGTTCAGGTCATCAAAACCTTGGATAGTATTTTTTATTTCCTCCCCTCCCTCCCTGTCACCCTCTCCTTTCTCTTCTCTTCTCTTCTCTTCTCTTCTCTTCTCTTCTCTTCTCTTCTCTTCTCTTCTCTTCTCTTCTCTTCTCTTCTCTTCTCTTTTCTTCTCTTCTCCTTTTCCTCCATCCCTTTTCTCCCCTTCCTTTCTCCTCCCTCTCAGCTCCTCTTTCTCCCTGTTCCTCTCCTCCTCTCTCCCTCTGTTCCTTCCTTCCCCTTCATTTTCCCTCCCTCCCCCTACCTCCCTTTCCTCTTTTCCTTCCCTCCCCTCTCTCTATTTACCTCTTTCCTCCCTCCTTGCCCTCACTATCAGCATCTGGAGCCTTGAGGCATTCAGTACCGCATTGAGGCTTCTGCTTCTATGTTTTGTTTTGTTTTTGTTTTTCAAGACAGGGTTTCTCTGTGTAGCCCTGGCTGTCCTGAAACTCACTCTGTAGACCAGGCTGGTCTCGAACTCAGAAATCCATCTCCCTCTGTCTCCCAAGTGCTGGGATTAAAGGCGTGCACCACCTCCGCCCCGCTTCTGCTTCTTGACTACCATTATCCTGCAGCCTTTTCCCGTTTCCTCTGCTGAACTCTGTCAAAACCAATGGCACGTCCCTCGGGCCTGAGTTCCACAACCCATTCCTCTCCTGCACCAATCATAGGGAGCAGGTCACCCCAACTGACCCTAAAGCTACAGTCAGTGCTGACCTTGCTCATAGGTCTGCCATGATGATTGGGGTCTGAGGGGACAGTGTTTGCCTTCTCTGAGGAGCCCAGACTGCTGTGCCTGGACTCATCTGGGGTCACAGCCTCTATGTACTACCTTCTCACGTCCTTGTCAGCAGGGGCCACAGCCAGAGATGTTGGATGCAACCTCAGTGTGTGGTGCTCCTTTTATGATCTGGTCTTAGAAGTTACACCCATTGTTTCTTGGTGCTGTGTGGGCTTCGATGCCAGAGAGAGCCCAGGATCTAGGGGAGGGGACAGAGGACCCTCCCATGGCAGAGGCAGAATGAATGATGGAGCACGTGGGGGTTACATTGAAGAAGCTTTCTGTCGCAGCAGCCATTCAGCGCTGGATTAACAATAACTAAACGATCAACTCTGTTCTTGCTCACCCTCCAGGGCTCACAACACATAATCTTAGTTATCCTTAAGCACTTGGCCCATTTGCAGGGCTGAGTCAGGTCCTGTTCAAACTTCCTGTTCTTTGCCTCATAATACCCAACATGATAGAAAGTCACCCATACACAGTGCCAGTGGCAGCATGTTGTGGTAATACCAGCTCACTTGGTTTTGTGATCCACATGTCATACCTGAGAAAGACAAAGTGTGTGTGTGTGTGTGTGTGTGTGTGTGTGTGTGTGTGTGTGTGTGTGAAGTTTGAATGGAAGCTTTCCTCACCCACCTGGAGATCTGCTTTCTCACGCGGTGGTGTAGCTCAGTGTCCTCTCAGTCTGCTGGGCACCTGGTCCGCTGGATGGATGACTGCAAGCACCAGGGACTTCCTGGGTCAGGCCAAGGGGCTCTAGCTGGGTAGGCAGAAGAGAGGTCATGAAGCCAAATCTATTCTGTCTCTGTCTCTGTCTCTGTCTCTCTCTGTCTCTCTGTCTCTGTCTCTGTCTCTGTCTCTCTCTCTCTCTCTCTCTCTCTCTCTCTCTGTGTATAAGGGCAGAGGTTGATATTAGGTGTCTTCCTTATTTTTGATACAGGCTCTTTCACAGAGCCCAGACCTTACCTATTCAGCTGGATCAGCTGGACAGTGAACTCTGGGAATCTGCCTATCTCCAAATGCACCCACACCCCATTATGGTTCTGGGATCACAGGTGTGTGCCACCACATCTTCACATGGGTGCTGGGGAGCTGGACCCCGTTCCTTATGCTTACATGGCAAACACTGACAGAGCCATCCCTGGAAGCATCCCCATCTCATTCTTGAACCCGAGGGAAGAATGTGAAGCCTGCAGGACAAGGGACTGTGCAGAAGCAGAGCTGTCACTCAAGGGACATTAGCTGAGGACATCTGCATGGCTCTGTCTAGCTTTGCTGCCATCCAGAATGAGTGAGAATGGAGGACCTGGGAGAGAGAGGGGCCTGGAAGTCAAGATGCCCTCCAGCTTTGCCTTGTGTATCATTTCCGACTGGCTCAGTGTGTGCCCAGAGCCTTACCTGCTCCTACATCTGGAACAGGTGCCAGCAGCTGCTGGTGAAACAAATACAAATCAGTAGACAGGAGCCTTGATGATGAGCAAGCTTTCTTGGAAGCTGCAGGTGGTGATGGGTGAGGACCGGGGGTTGAGCATATGTTGTCCTTGTCATTCAGTGTATCCCTATGACTGAGACTGAGAAAGAGTGCCAGATGCTCTCCTGGATCACTGAAGTCAGCCTGGCTCTTCCTTTAACCGGCCACTCCCTCCTTCCCCATGAAGTCTGCCTATCATGCTGATGTATGCCTCATGTTCTCTCCAAAGACTCACCTCATCTACCTGTGTCTAGTGATCAGGCTGTCTCGGGCTCAGAAGGACCACCTCTTTCAGGGATGGAGGCCTCTCAACTTTGGCTTGAAAACTAATCTTGCTGGATGAAGGGTGCCTTGTGGGATCTGAGCAAAGGCCCTCATGGCTACTGCACCCTATGATGCTCTTGGTTTCTGGCCATCCTTGCTGGGGAGCCAGAAATAGGAATGGGCAGTGATGGTGGGCGGCACGGGGTGATGGATGACTGAGGAAAATCAGAGTGTCCATGATTACTTTGGGCCAGCCCATCTGCTCTGGAGAGGCTGAGGGAATGAGGTTTTGGGTAGAACTGATTTTATTCCTGGAAATGAGAATGTGAACAGTGTTAGCACCCGCTCCAGGAATCTGCCCAGTTCCCAGCTGAGCCAGGCTCAGTTGCAGATGGCTATCCCTGCCCTGCCTTGTGCTGCCCTGGCCAGGCTTGGGTACAGACAAGAATCCCCAGGGTTACTTCCCCAAGTCATTGGTGTACCTATCCAGGGAACAGTGCTTGGCTTCCATTGTGTCCTACATGTTGTCAGAGAAAGAGAGAGGGAGAGAGGGAGGGAGATAGAGAGAGAGAGAGAGAGAGAGAGAGAGACAGCTTGATGCTCTCAGCAGGTGTAGTTGCTGTTTCCCATTGTTGAAGCAAGTTGTAGTATTCCTCAGTAGACCCCCACCCCTTTCCTCTGGCCTGTACCCAGTCCGGGTGCCCTGGGAAGATGCAGGTACCTTGTATACTCAGGGGTCAACAGTTCCATACCCCTTCCTTACTCTAAGCACCCCCAATGCCAACAGCCTGGATTCTCTAAACATCAGATGAAAATAATCCTTTAATTACCCATGCAGGCAAATTTAGGAGTGCGAAGAGAGGGGGAGAAATGGAAAAAACGGTGGACTCAGTTGCTGCTGACGTTGATTTCTCAGAGCTTTGCTGGGCGGGAGTCGTGCTGAGCGAGTGTAGGCTGAGTGTTATGCAGAGAGAATGAAGACAGCCCTGCGTCGCAAGCTGGTGTGTGGGCAGCTGCGTTCACAAGCAGCCCCCCCACTTACAAATGTGTCTACACGGCAGGTGTCTGTGCTGCCCTGCTGCATGTGAGCCCTTCTGTTATATGCACCACCCAAGTAGCCCTACGTGGATGTAGGATGCCAGGGCAGAATCATTTTCTCTGGACTGTCGGGACTTTCATCTGCTTTCCAGCTTTGCTTTCCAGGTTTGCTCACCCTGTTTCCTCTGCCCCTTTGACTTTGGCTGCAGGCCCAGTCAGCTCAGCCACTCACCACAGAAATCCAGGTATCCACTTCTAGCCGGATGACTACATCAGCGCATCAGCCCGGGGCCAGAGGATGTAAGAGGATTGAGAGAGAAGCGCTGGTGGTTGGGCAAGAGACTTCATTCTGCATAACAGCCATGACCCATCTCTCTGAGATGTCCACCAGGCACCAAGCCTGCCTGGTAGGGAGCACTTGGGAGATCATCTCACTCCCAGTTAAGCTTCTGCCCCTGAACTAGCATTCTAGGCCTTGTGCAGGGTTGTGTGGGACTCACTACACTATATAACCAGGGGGATGGGCTGGTTGATTGGTGGGGTGGATTTATAAATAGGTGGACAGGTAGGTTAATGGATGGATGCATAGATGTATAGATGAACAGGTGGCTGGGTAGATGGGTGGGTGAATAATGAATGGATAGATGGATTGGCTGATAAATAGATGTACATATGGAGAGATGAGCAGGTAAATGAATGAATAGATGAATGGACTCATTGAAGAACCGATGCATGGATGACAGGTGGTGGATGGATGGACGGATGAATGGAGGGTGGATGGATAATGGATAGATGGATGGACAGATGGATGGTGGATGAATGGGTGGATGGACAGACGGATGGATGGTGGGTATATGGATAATGGATAGATGGATGGACAGATGGATGAATGGATGGTGGATGGATGGATGGATGGATGGATAGGCAGCAGGAGGGATGGATAGGTGAACACACAGAAATGAATAGATGGTGTGCTCATTAATTTTATGTCAATGTGACACATGCTAGGCTTCTTTTGGAAGAGAGAACTTCAACTAAGAAAATGCCCCCACCAGATTGGCTTGTTGGCAAGACTGTGGTACATTTTCCTTCACTGATGGTTGATGTGTGAGGGCCCAGATTACTGTAGGTGGTTCCACCCCCTGGGTTGGTGGTCCTGGGAGGCTATAGGAAAGCAGGCTGAGCAAGCTGGAGAAGCAGGCCAGCAAGGAGCACTCTCCAAGACTTCTGCTTCAGTTCCTGACTCTAGGTTACTGCCTTGAGTTCCTGCCCTGACTTCCCTCATTTATAGACTGTAACCTGAGGGTTATAAGCTGAAATAAGCCCTTTCTTCCTCAAGTTGTTTTGATTATAGTATTTTATTACAATAATAGAACCCAACAAAGATGTTGATCTGATAGGTGTGTATCTTTATATAAATACATATATAACCCATGCTAATAGGTACATGTTCACATATATATATATACTCATATATGAGAAAATACACACATTGCATGGATACATGTGCACACCTTCACACATACTCATGTGTATATGCACATGTGCATACGCATGTACATACACCATGCACGTTTGTTTTGCAGACACAGCATGATACACCCCGCACACTCTGTTTCCTCCGTTTCTGTCTGCTTCTCTGTCATTTCAGATGGATTTTTCTCACTCTTAAATCACCACTGCCCTCCCACTGCACAAGCTGATTTGCTACTGAGGATCCTAGACGCTGTTTCTAGTATCTTACAATGGGAAGCATTGCTTCCCACAGCCTGGGTTTGATGCACAGATGCATGTGCAGGATGGAAAAAGCCTAGCCTCAAGTTACCAGCATCTTTATCCTGGTAGGCATTCCTGAATCAGCTCCCAAAGAGTCAAGTCTGCATTTCCTCAACAGTCTCACCAGCTGTTCTAACCACTAGAAAGCATTGCAAATTGATACTTCTAATATGATTAGTGGGCTTTCCCTTGGTGTTCAACAGCCATTTCCTTCTTTCTTAGTTCTCTGTCCAGGTACTTGGGCTACTGTTTTTCTGTGTAGTTACCAACCCCAAAATTAGGCTAGGTAGCTGAGGGTGGGCATAGCATCCTGATCTCAATGAGGATATTGGATAGGGAAAGTGCAAAACTCCCACCTAGGCAGGTGATGTTTAATGATAGCGAACTTCCCAGGACATTCCTGATCTGGGTAGGCATTCAGCACACACGCAGGAAAGATGCAGGCTGCTGACTTTAAGGGGTGACCCATAGCTAGTGCACAGGTTAGGTCAGCAGCCTGGTAAGCCTTTCTATCATTCAGAAGAGGGGTTAACTGGGGTCCAGACCTGCAGGCTGCCTGCCCTGCACTCCCTGTTCATAAGATGGGCTTCTGCCCAGAATTTCCTGCAAACATGGAAAGATACTCTAGCAAAAGCTCTGTTAGCCTTTGAGCCCTGTTCTTAGGATGTGCTGCAGAACCTACCCTGCCTCTTGCCCCTCTCTGTTCTGTGATCCATTGGCCCTCTTACCCCACATCTGAGTGAGAACAGCTGAGCTGACTCTTCCTCCCACCAGGGTCCAGATCAACCAAACCTGTGTGCTTCCACCAGGCGTGGTGGAGGTGCTGGGCAGCCCACCTATGGTCTGGGCAGAGTCCAAGGTTGAGAGAGTACAGGGCCCGTAGCTTGTGGTGATGCCCCGAGGTGACAAATGACATGGTGAATCGAGTCCACACCCTGGCAGGTACCAGGCCGTAGTAACCATCCTTGGCCATCAGCTAGCCTCTGCCTCCAGTCCTCCTGCTCCAGGTATGTGCTCTGCTAGGCTGCTTCCTCGGCCGCTGGCCCCCGGTCAGAATGAAGCGCTCATTTCCACAGACATCACTGACTGTCAGGGAGAAGCAAGCCCGACACTCACTTCTCTGAATCAACAATGCAAAGCCCAAACTGCTGGCTCTCCATCCTTCCAGATTCCACTATTCCGTGTTCTTTTATCCAAAAACAAATCCAAGGAGCTATCGATATGCTGTCAGCATGCTGTAGCCACTACCTGTCATGGCAGTCTGGCCTTGCCCTAACTCCTGTGAACCTGTAGGCAGTAGGGCTGGAAGTTGCCACCTGGCCTCACTGTGGCTTCTGCTAGGTAGCATCGGCATACCATGTAGTCCTACTGAGCGACCTTATACAACTTACAATTGGCAAAGGCAAGGCCATTTTACAGAGTCTTTGAGTATTGAGTCTGTATTGAGTATTGAGTCTGTGTTGTGTGGCTGCTGGTGTTGTTAGTCACAAAATGTGTGAGGGCTGCAAACAGTGGGACAAAGACGATGACATTTAAAGAGACTCAAGAACAGATTTCAATAAATTAAAACTCAGTATCCTTCCATTTGCTCTAGTGTTAACACTAGGGTATAATGTATTTTCTTATGGTTCCTATCTCTTTGTCTGTTTGTCTCTGTCTCTCTCTCTGTCTCTGACTCTCTCTCTCCGTGTGTGTGTGTATGTGTGTGTGTGTGTGTGTGTGTGTGTGTGGTGTGTGTGTGTGTGTATGTGTGTGTATGTGTTGTGTGTGTGTGTCCTTCTACACTATGAGAAAGCCTAGCCGTGGATGAGATCATGATCAGTGGGTGTCCTTAGCAAGCAACATCACGGTCTTTACTATTTCTTCTCTCAGCAGAGGACCCCGGGTTCTTAGGAGACATAGCCAGCCTAATTTGGGGCTACCCTGCAGCACCCCACAGGGCCTCTGTACTGTCTCCTTATACAGTGCTTGTCTCACCCAAGTCACACAAAAGGAAAGCACAAAGAAACCCAGCTCTAGGCTTGAGTCTGGCTGACCCCACCCCAGGTTTCCAGTAATCTGTGGGCCCTCCTTCTGGATCTGATCTGAGAAGCCTTTGACTTCATGGGGTCCCCTGGAGGCAGCCGCTAACATCCGGAGCCGTGGCAGCCTCTGAGGTCCACGTGGTCATGAGACTGTGAACTAAAGGCAAGAGTCACAGGACTCAACCATAACCCCTCCCCTCTGGTCTCAGAGAAGTGGCTCTTACAAATGGGAAGAAGACACCCACACGCTGTCTCTGTGGCTATAGGATGCAGCTGTGCTTTTTGGGAAGGGATGTATATAAATAATTAATGTTTATCTCTTCTGTTTTATATTGGAAAATTTTTTGGGTTTACCTCTTTTCCTTACTTTGTTGGTACACGCCACAGGATTCTGAATGCTCACTGGCTTCCATTTCCCCTTGGGTGGGGTTTTATTAGGTTTATTGCGAAGCTCGTCCCTGTAAGTGAGTGAGAATAATCTCTACTTTCCCCTGCTTCTCTCTCATTCTGTTATTTTATTTTGCTTGTGGCACCGAGGATGGATCCCAGAGCCTTGCCCATGCTAGGCAATTGCTGTGGTCCTGAGATACATCCCCCTAGCGCCAAGATTTCTGAGGCAGATTGTCCTTGAACCTATGACCCTCCTGCCTCTACCACCCAGGTGTCTACCACCTTGGATTGCTGTTGTGGCTGGCTTTTCCTCTTTGAAAGAATTCTAAGGCACTGGGCCCTTCTCGCTTTGTACCCCACACCAGACAGGAGCCAGGTAAAGTGTAGAACAATGTCGGGATAGGCATGGAAACCAAGAAAATGCCCAGCAGAAATCCTGGAGTTCTGAGTGCGATACTCACTCTCCACCTTGTTTTGATTGGACTCTCAGTGGAAGAGAAAAGTGACCCCGTAGATGGCTGCAGGCATCCTTTCCCTGCAAGGAGGGGCAGGCAGTCTAGGGCTCAGGACTCAGATGCTTGAGAAGGGTGGCAGGCCTCTGGGTCAAAAGTTCTAAAAAAGGCAAAGATCACTAATTTAAGTAGTGCATGATCCTGACACACAGGCCTGCTCTGTCCCAGGATGAGGTCCCTGGAAGTTTCTTTCTGCTCCTCCTGTGGTCCCACAACACTTGAGGTATGTAGGGCTTCTGATGTAGGGCTGGCTGATTTCTCCTCAGGCTCTACCCTCAGAAATGTGCTAAAGGCAGTGTCTTCTCCAAGGTCAGGTGACAAAGGACCAAGGTTGGGAACATTCGGGAATGGTATCCACAGGCTCCTAAAGAGATGTGGGTTAGAAGAAGGGAAACATGGGCTCATGACCCAGGGACCAACAAGATTGACTTTGGATAAACTGAAAGCTGAATGTTAAGGGACTAATGAGGATTTTAAATGTTTCACATGTATTTATTTATGCATTTGTGTATTTATTAGTGTGTGTGTGTGTGTGTGTGTGTGTGTGTGTGTGTGTGTGTGTCCGTGCCACAGTGCATATAAGGAAGTCAGAAAATAACTTGTGGGATTTCGTTGTCTCCTTTACTTTCTGGGTTCTGGAGATTGAACTCAGGTTGTCAAGCTTGGTGGCAGGTGCCTCTGTCCACTGGTACTGGTGCCTGTGGTTGGCTTGTTGTTGTTATTATTATTATGATGATGATGTTTTTAGAGACAGGATTTCTCTGCATAGCCCTAGCTGTCCTGAAACTCACTTTGTAGATCAGGTTAGCTTTAAAGTCACAGAGATCCACCTGCCTCTGTCTCTCAAGTGCTGGGATTAAAGGCATGTGCCACCAATGCCTGGCCCAATAATTTTTCTTTTTTAAAGATTTATTTTTGTGGCCCCTAAAAGCTAGTTTGCTGGAGTAGCACACACCTGTAATCCAGGCACTGGAGACACAGTGGCAGGTGGATCTCTGAGTTCGCTGATCTACAAAATGAGTTCCAGAACAGCTAGGGCTACGCACAAAAACCCTGTCCCAAAAAGCTAAGAGAAAGAGGAGGAGGAGGAGAAAGAGGAGGAGAAGGAGGAACCAAGAACAATTTATATCACCCATTGTCTTCATTAGTGTTTACATTGCTGTGAACAGACACCATGACCAAGGCAACTCTTAAAAAGGACAACATTTAATTGGGGCTGGCTTACAGGTTCAGAGGTTCAGTTCATTATCAAGATCTCAGAAACCTGGCAGCATCCAAGCAGGCATGGCACTGGAGAACCTGAGAGTTCTACATCTTGTTCAGAAGGGAACCAGAAGAAGACTGGCTCTTCAGGCGGCTAGGAGGAGGGTCTCAAATCCACCCCCACAATGGCACACTTCCTCCAAGGAGCCCACACCTACTCCAGCGAGTCACTCCTCCTAATAGAGCCACTCCCCAGGCCAAGTATATTCAAACCACCACATCCATATGCTCACTGGAGCATGGTTAAACTCTCAGTGGGCAGCCCCTTAAAGAAAGCTGAAAACTGAGTCCTTCCCCACCTGCACCCAGCAGAAGCCATCAACTTCGGAGAACTACACTTCAGCGTCCTTATCACAACTTCAAGAGTTTTCTGTCTAGGCCATTACTTTTTTGGGTGGAGTCAATATTGTTTATTTATTTGTTTGTTTGTTTGTCTTTTTTTAAAGACAGAGTTTCCCTGTGTAGCTCTGCCTGTCTTTGCCTCCTGAGTGCAGAGATTAAAGCCAAGCGACAGGCAGCATTGCCTGGCAATATTATGTTTTAAATGAAACACTTAATAAAAAATGTAGCTTGAAGGTTCCCCTGACAGTAAACAAAGAGACCATATGGGTGCAAACATTACCAGGGCAATAGTTACATCTGCATAGTGCACTCAGACACACAGTGGAAGAAAGCCACGTCAGTCACTGCAGTCAGGTGTGGGGCCATCCAAGCTTCCTTCAGAGGTGGGCGAAGGCAAGGGAGGAGGCAATCGTTGCTCTGTCTGCCCCAGAGGCTGTATGTTACTAAGAGTAGGTATGGCCCCAGCACTCCACCCAAGCAAGCCAGGCTTCCTGTGGCTGCTCACCCCTTGGGAGGAAGGTGATGGAGTTGATAATGAACAACTCAGTCTGACAGTATCTCAGCCCCATACAGGCTGACTAAAGGCACTGGGCTGTGCATGAAATGCTCTTGATAAATACATTCGTGTTTATCACCACCCTTCGAGTCTACGGATATCTAGGACCCACAAGAGACAGTCATGCTACGTGACAACACAGATGCTGTCTGCCAGCATGTCTGTGCCACATGATCCTCTATGGCCGTAGACTATCTCTCCAATCACAGAACAGCCAGGAATGAAGCCAGCCTTGAGGCAGGTCGACCTAGCTGATCAGGGCCACTGTAGCCAGTGACAGAGCGAGAGCAGACCTAACAGGAAGATACACTAACAATCCTCCCCACTACACACTGATAGACCCCCTCAAAACCTGCCACAGGGATGCAGCAGCTCGATTCAAACACACATACATCCCTGTTATAGAGACACCCATAAACTCAGGGAGGTAAAGACCCCATTGATGACACTGGGAGAGTGAGGTCTGTCTATTCTCTTGATGCTGAATTTATTATGAGATGGATTCTCAGCTCTCCCACAGTAACATCTCAGCAGCCCAGGAGGGCTCGCTCTGCCATGGTCCTGAGTGTGTGTGTGTGTGGGGGGGCAGGATGCTGTGAGCCAAGCTCAGTGGTGAGGGTGGGCAGTGGCACCCTCTGGGACCCAGATGCAGGGTGACCTCATCAAACCTGTGACCTGTCCTATGTTTAGAAACTTCACACAGGAAGGAGGCTTTTCTTGCTGAGATTATAGGTGATAAACACTGACCTTGGACAAAGGTATGGGTCAGATTTTGCACCTTCAGCCTGCCTAGCACGGTCCTGGCCTCTTCTGTCTATGTGCCTGGATGGGACCCCTCACTTGGCCTTGCTCGGGGCCTCTGCAAACTGCCCCTTCCTAGAGGCCTTTCCTAGAGATAGGTGGCTATCTCGCATAGGTACCACCTAAAGGACCCTCTTTGTCCCTATGGCTGACCTCCGTGACCTTGATGACATCACCCTCAGCACTGCTTCCTTCTCTGCTCCAGCATGGCGGCTGGGAAGCTCCAATGGCTGCACTGGGTTAAAGCTGATGAAGTGGGACAGACACACGAAGAATCAGCCACACATCTAGTAGAGACCATGTGGGAGGTCTATGTGTTTATGCACACATGTGGCTCTTTACACCCTCATCTCAGTTTCCTCCTGAGCTGGCTGACCACAGGAAGGTGCCATCAACATGCAATAGCACAGGGCAGGGTGGAATCTACAGGGCTTATGGTCAGCTTTGAGGTGAGAATATTATCATTCAGTCCTGCTCTGTAGTCCCCGGGCTCTCCCTCCACTGACATCTAGACTTCATGCTCCAGCATCTGGATCTACCTAAAGAGCCAGAGATCTTCTCTAGCAGGGAGTGCAGCCCTGCTTAGCCCCAGAGTTATTGCTGGGATCCATACAAAGACATGATGTAGAGTGTGGTGTGAGGCTACAGATGGTAGTCAGGGCTGCTGGTGACCAACTGGTTTGCTGGGCGAGAGCATGGTAGCCTGATCATGAGGTGTGCAGGAAGACTGTGTGTCATAGGAAAGCAGCAAGGACTTCAGGAATACCTTGTGCACACGAATAGGCATGTACCTATGAGCACATACTCACACCATCTATGTATGTATGCATAAGCAAACATCATTGTGCATGTATGTGCAAGTGTGTGTGTGCATTCAGCACTGTGTGTGCATCTGTGCTTGCATGAGCCCAAGCCTACACATCTGGATGCAGGAAGTTCTTCCCACCCTGTAGTCTGACCTCCGGATAGAGCTGGCAGTGCAGTATTTGCCTCCATGTTGGGAATCAGCGTTGGACTCTTCTGGTCCTTCCTGGGCCATCCTTTCCTGAGGTCAGGCTGGTCAGGAGTAACGTGGGATACAGCAATGAATGCAGAGGAAGTTCTCTGGAACCTCTTCCTCAGAGATGCATGCAGAGTGTGCAAAGGCTGAGCTTGTGCTTTCTGGCAGTCACTCAACGCCCCCCATCCCCACCCCACACAGGGATGGAAACAGGTGTGTGTAGCTATAGATACAGCCTACTCTAGGGACAGGCAGCCTACCTCCCACCTGCCCCAGGCCTTGAAAATAAAGTTATCTGAGCAGAGCCCAGAGGGAGGGCGATGCTGATTAATTCCAGGCAGCCGGTGTGGCTGGTTAATGCCAAGCCATAGAAGGCACATGCAAATCAAGATGGGCTGATGCGCGATCCGCCACATCTGCCTTCGGCTCCTGTCAGTCTCTTCTCTGTCCTTTATGCCGAGAAGCCAGCCAGACCTCAGGGGACCAGTGAGGCCCAGCTGCCTCTGCCCCTGGCCTTGGCCTCCCTGTTACAACCTTGCCTGGTTGCTCAGGGCCAGAGGGAGCATTCTAGCCTTTTCTGTCAGATGGACCCTCTTTCCCTTGCACCTGCTTCACAGGACTTTCCCTCTGCTCCAGGGTCTGCACCTCCAGATCCCAGCCACAGGCTATCCCATCCCTTTGGCCTGAGCATAACTCATGGGTAGTTGCTAGATCACTTCAGGATAGCCTCTAGCAGCTGTACACACACAGCATTCATTCATTCATTCATTCATTCATTCATTCATTTATTTATTCCCAGATGCACTTATCTGATGAGACATGAAATGTTCCTTTTGGTCAGAAGCTGAATCTTGGCAAGCTTTCGAGAACTGGTCCAGGGCACACCAGACACTCACTAGCTGTGTGATGCCTACCCATCCCTCCATCCTTGCATGGGACCAGCCATAAAATGAGAAGTTATTATTTTCCTATTTTAGGAAGAAAAGGCAAAGGAGAGATAGCGTGTGAAGTGCTGGCATTGGCATTAGGCTCGCTATTACCAATCAAAAGCTAAAAGCTGGCATCCCACGCATGGCTGGTGGGATGTAAAATAGCACAGCCACTCCGGAAAGCAGTGTAGATGGGCCTCACAATCTGAACGGAGGGTGGAGCTATGATCTGGCAGTCTCTTGTTTGGGTATGTGCCCAAAAGAATTGAAAGCAAGGCCATGAGGAGATTTGCAGACCATGGCTAGGGCGTTATTCACAATAGCTAAACCATGGAAGCAACACTCACTCTGCTGTCCAATGATGGGAAAAGTAACAGTCATTGCCGTGGCGGGATAGCCTTAAGAGGGAAGGGTACTGGCTGGACCTCGGATGGAAACTGGCAGACATGCAAATGAAGTAGTTGTCACTGAATAGGTGTTATGTAGCTGCACTTACAGGAGGCCCCTGGAGTCACCAGATGCAGAGCACTGGGTGTCAGGTGATTGGGGGTGTCAATGTTTCAGGGGACAGAGCTTCAGGAAGCCAGAAGCCCAGAGGTAGAGCAAGGACAGATGTACAGCTGTGGATATATTTAACACCGTGGAATTGTGCAGTTTGACATATTAGGGTGGGAAAGTGGATGTTAAAAATTGCTAACATAGGGGCTGGAGAGATGGCTCAGTCATTAAGAGCACCGGCTGCTCTTCCAAAGGTCCTGAGTTCAATTCCCAGCAAGCACATGGTGGCTCGCGACCATCTATAACGGGACCTGATGTCCTCTTCTGACACACAGGTGTACATGCAGATAGAATACTCATATACATAAAATAAATAAATCTTTTTAAAAAATATTGCCCAACATAGAGTCCTAAAAGGCAGCTGCCTGGGAAGAGGTTGTCCCTTGAGATCTTTAGTGGCTATTTCCAGAAGAGAGGAAGGAGAGAATCTTTGAGGTGCCTGTGAGTGTGGTGAGCCCAGGTGCTCATGGGAGCAGCTTCAGAGATCAGGGCCAGGAGGAAGTGTGTGCTTGGATGATGTTGGGGTATCTGCTTCTAGGTCTCTGTCCACTCTGTAACCGAGGACGCCTCTCAACAGCACACCACTGAGAGTTAGCCTGTGTTAACATGAGAGGAGGTTATACAGTCCAGAGAACTGGGGGACCCGTGTTGCTTGCCATGGGAAAACCACTTTCCATTGTTCTTCAAAGCCATGTGAAGGAGAAAATTCCTGTATGACGTCACCGAGTAAAGATGCTGACATGCTAGTTGCTTAGTTCTCAAGTGGCTTTTCTGTTCTGATGCTCAGCTGCCTTCCCAGCTGACGGCATGTGCCGCACGTACCCATTAGCTCATCCAGCATCCCCTGTCTGCATTGTGGCCCACAGACTTCTGGGTAGGAGGGTTGAGGTGCAGCCGTGTAACAGTGAGCTGGTCTGCTTAGACACTATCCACAAAGCCAAGCCTGGCACAGGGCTGCTCCAGGCTGGTAGGAAGGGGCATCTCGTTCCCATCGGTCCCCACCAGGATAGGCCTGGTGATCCTGGTCCTCTGTCCTCTGTACAGGGGTTGTTATTTAACTTGCTGATCTCTGCTCAACACAGTGAGAGTCATCTGTAGGAGGGATAGCCTCTTCCTCACCCAATCACTTGCAGACCTGACTGTTGTGTTGTACATGTAAAGTGGTTTATTCCACATCTCCAGCCTCCATCGCCGAGTTGCTCAAATCGTTCCTGCTCTGGCCTCAGCAAGTGCCTTCAGCCAGTGCCTGAGGCCTGAGGCCTGCTCCGAGCACTCTGCTCTGAGTACTGACAGCTTTAGTATGGTTTGGTTTGACTTTTGAGCATCCCATGGCTTATGCTGTTAAGCTCCAAGATCCAGTCCCAAGTGAATTTGTAGCTTGCAGCTATAGCTGCCTCTCAGCCTCTTGCCCACAGTGAAGAGACACGTGAATGCTAACCTATGTCTATGAACACCCAGGAACACTTCCTCATGTGGTCTCTGGGTCTGTGGTAAGGTGTTGCCTGCACACATGCCTGTCTCCAAGGTTGTATTGCAATTCTGTGATTGTGTGCAGGTTCCAAGCTCAGGGAACCCATATGAAACCCACTAGCATCTCTATAGTTGGGGGTGCTGGGGACTCTGGCTCCTTCCTTCTACACTTCCCAGAGAAACAAAGACAGGAAGGTATGTGTGTGTGCAGGTGCATGTGTGTGCACATGTATATGTACATTTGTACATATGTACATATACAGGAAGTTCCTGACTTACAATGGTTCAAATTACTTTGTTCAATTTTACTGACAATGCAGAAACCATCACATTAGCCCAGGCTGCACTTTGAATTCTGTCTCTGAGTCTTTTCCAAGTCCAGTGATATATGAGTGATCCTCTCAGGACACTGACGATGGCATAGCACAGCTTGTCTCCAGCCCCACAGCCATGAGGGAAGCATCCCCGACTCCTTTGCGCATGCCCAGCTGAGCAAGGATCCTGGGTAAGGATAATGAATGTATTGTTGATTGGCATCATCATTCAGCACACCCTGGATATCAAGGAAAGCCCCAGAAATGCTGTCAGCAAGCTGCAGGGCCATGGGTTCTGACCTAATAGCCCAAACCTGTAATGCAGGGTTGCCTGTATCTGAAAGCCAAAGGTGGTGCTGGCTCAAGAGAGACCAGCTCTTCTTAGTCCTTTTTGTTCCCCTGAGCCTGTGGTGGGTCAAAAGAGACTTAGCTTTCCATTTCAAGAAGGTAGCCACCCGCCGGTTCACTCTTAAGTGATGGGTATGGAGAGCAGAGGGTCTAGGCAGGAGGGTCCTGAGTGGACAGCTCATCTTGAAACGTGGTAGTGAGTCTCGGGCCATGACTGGCAGAGTGGATGGGTGTGGGGCAGTGAGCTGTGCACAGAGAGCCTGGTCCTCAGTAGAGCACACCCTGATGACCCTAAGAGGTGGCAGGTGTTCAGCCACGCCTCCTGGGCACCTGGCTCCTGCCACAGCTACAGTCTCTCACAGCTCTCCACAGAGAGGTGTGTGGCCATCAGTGTATAGGCAGTGCCCCAAGCTCCTGGTATTCTGTCTGGACTCCACCCCCACAGTTACCTGGCAACAGCCAGGATGGCCCAGCCCACTATAAAAGGAGCTGCTTACCCCCTCCTCACTCTCTTCTTATTCTCTTGCTCTTGACCTCTTTCTCCCCCTCTCTCCCCATGCCCTTCCCCCTCTCTCCACGTGGCCATGGCCGGCCTATACTTCTCCCCCTTTCTCCTTTCTACAATAAACGCCTTAAAACCATGGTCTGCCTCTTCTCATCCGACCCGCCACCCTGGAGCAATGGAGCAGGTCTTCCCTAACAAGTGGTGCATCTAACCTCCTGCCAGAGGCCTCCCTGCGCTCCAGCCACAGCTTCTGCCAACCCAAGCCACCAACTGAGCAAGCCTAGGACTGTCCAGCCACGGCCTCCAGCAAACCAACCCGCCTGCTGAACCTGCCTAGGACTCCCCTCCCTGCGAGCGAGCTCCTACTCTGCTCTTTTCCCTAAGCCTCCCATGCCCGCCAGAGTCCCCACCCATTCTCAGCTCTTCCCTGACATACAGTGGTGTCTGGGATGTCTGAGGGTGAGAACCTGACATCTCTGTGTGACCCAGGGACCCCAGAACTGGTCAGTACCCAGTGGCGTGAGAGTCAGAACCCGACTCTGGCTGTTCTTCGGGGACCTCAGACTGTGCCTTCCCCACTCTGGGATCCCTCGGCTTCTCACAGTTCAAAGCCTGCCCAGCTGTAGGCTGGGGTTCGAGCAGTCAAACTCCCTGCATCCGCCTCACCCAGAGGCCCTAGCCCCGAGCAGACGTGGGACCCCATTTTTTACCCCACAGGTGGGAAGTTAGCTGAACTGGAGAGAGGAAGATGACTGGGCTCTCTGTGCTTACGAGGCCATCCCACAGACCCCAGTGGGAACAGGTCCTGGGTGGGACAGGCTTCAGGTGGAATAGGCCCCAGGGGGCAAGTCCTGGTCCTCAGAGGATGATAAGCAACGTCAGAGAGCTCACTTGATTAGGAAAGTAATATATACTCAAGATGAAAACGTTAGGAGACAGACACCACAAAATAAAAGATGTTGAGGAGATGGCTCAGTGGTTAGCAGCATTTGCTGCTCAAGCATGAGGACCTGAGTTTAAATCCCCGGAACCCACATAAAAAGCCTGTGCTTATGCATCCCTGTTACCCCAGGCTGTGGGGGTAGGCGTAGGAGGATCGCTGGGCTTTGCTGCTAGCCTAGCTCCAACTTCAGTGAGACTGGCTGCCTCATGAGAATAAGGCAGAGAGTGATAAAACAGGACCTGCTCCCCAAACGCGCGCGCGCGCGCGCACACACACACACACACACACACACACACACACACACACGCCAGTGATCTTACCAGAATGATCCATGGCATCTACCAGGCACAACGGGTAGACAGTGTGCAGAGCAGGCATCCCGTTGTACAAACACGCCTGTCTCCTCTGACACTCCCGGGAACTGAACATGGATTTCTTTATCTTCTGAACCACAGTTTGCAGCAGAGATTCCGACACAGAGCGAAGTGAGCTGGCCTGGCCTGACTGTACTGGATGGCTGGGCAGGTGGTGGAGGAAGGCTCACAGCCTGGGCCTGTGGCCACATGCCTTTCAATGCTGCCTCTGGGTCTCCTCCTGCAAGGCCCAGAGATGGGACTCTTCCCTGCAGGACTGGTGGCTCTACCAGCTGAGGGATCATTGCATCGCCTGGGGCAGCTGTTGATTCTGATGTAACACCCTATCATCCTGTATGTAGTCTGGACACTGCTTGACAGTGCATGTCTATGGCCATAGCACTGGCGGGTGCACTGAGCTGAGCCTTGAGCGTCAGCAGGGCAGGGGGAACAGGTGGGAGGCTGAGCTGGGTGTGGGGGGGGAGGGGGACCGGTGGGAGGCTGAGCGCGTGCTGTTCTGATGCTGGGTCCCTCTGCTTGAATCTGAAAGTGGAGAGAGCTATTTTCTGAAAGGCTTTCAGCTCTGACCAGGAGGCTTGAATTGTAGTTTCCTGACTCCGGACCACTATGGCCAACCCTCTCTCCTCATCCTGTGAACTGCACACTCTTCCTGCAATACTCTCGAGTCTGGGTGCAGCTCACAGGGGAAGAAGAAGAGGAGCAGGCAGGGGAAGGGAGAAGGCCCAGAGAGGCCAAAGAAAGCTGGATGTGGGTCCCATGAACAGCAGAAATTGGATCTGCATCCCTGATTGGATGGCGATGAGGACAGCTCAAAGACCAGGGCCAGGGAGTGAGTTAGCTGGCTTAAATGGTAAAGTACTTGCCTTCCAAGCATAAGGACCTTAGCTTAATCTCAGGAAACCACTAAAACAGAAGCGGGGAGGGATGCTTTCTTGTAATCCCAGGACAGGGAAAGCAGAGACATGAGGATGCCTGGGACTTCCTGGATAGCCTGACTAGCTTAATTGGTGAGTTCCAGGACAATGAGAGACCCTGCCTCAAAGCGACGCGCTGTAAAGGCCGTCCTCTGGCCTCTATGTGCACACACAGGGTCACAACCCCTCTGAGTTTGTACACATCTCCCTTGCAGTTCAAATGCTGCCTCTCTGGGATGAGACAGGAGACGCTAAGACATAAGAGGGCAGCTGTAAGCCATAAAGCACCACACAAAAGTGCATTAATGTTATCCTTGCTATAATTATTGTTATTCTGAGTGCACAAAGATGACAGATGGCCAGGCGTGAGAGTCCAGCCTGCCGAGAAAAATCTCTATATTTCAGGGAGAAAAGGCTTTGAAATCCGAGGAGGGAAGGAGCTCATGGCCCAAGGCGCTGCGTTATCATCATGAGCTAGTGAACTGGGACGAAGCCTGGCCTGCAGAAGGTGTCGCCTGTGTCCCTCTATCTCCTTTTCCCAGAACTTGGGGCTTAAGAGATGGACATGCAGAAGCTGACAGAAAAGAGGCTTTCTGCTGGTTCTGGCCTATCAGGCAGCTGTAAGTCTCCACTCCCTGCTCAGACCCAGCTTAGGAGCGGAGTATGAGTTAGAACGCCCTTCTAAGGCCAGCACCCGGAACTGTTCACCGATGTTTTAGCCTAGGTCAGCTCAAAGGTCAGACTGCCCTGTTCCTATGGCTGGTGATGCCTCACAAGAGCCTGGCCAGCGTGCATGGCTGAGGGAGGTTTCATCTGGGATGTTAGGCAGCCAAAGGGAGGCTGTGCACACAGCCCTAGCACACTGTCTGGTGTGTAGTGGCCACTCAGTTACCACACTCTGAGAGAAGGACACAAAGTGTCACATGAGGAACAGGCAGTGTAGCCCTCAAGAAGGCATCTGGAACCATGTGAAATTCCTTTGTCCCACAGTAACTATTAATAAATGCCACACTTCTTCAGGGATCCAAGGGTGGAGAGCCTGTGACTCCTGTGTGTTCAATCATTCACAACCCTCATCCTGAAAGGCGTGAGCCTCCAAGGGATGTGGGAAGCATCAATGGAACCTATTGTAAAAGGAAAGGTCCAGTCACACTGACTCTGAAGATGCAAATACAGACAGATAGACAGACACCTGCCTAGCCTCTGTGATCCATCAGGAACCCAAACATTCCCTCTGTTCCTCAGTCCCCACCAAACTCATTTAGCCCCAGGGTCTATTCAGATACACGGCATGAGGTAGGCCCACTCTTGATATGGGCCCAGCCGGAGCCAGTCAGAGGACAGCTTCCTCAGACCCTGGCTACTAGGCTACTTTAGCCTTGTTTCCAGAGCCAGCCTCCTGCCTCAGGACTGGTGACAGCATCTTCTTTATATCCCAGATATCATCAGAAGGTAGGTTTAGTTGAGGTCCCTGTTTCCAGGAAGAGGTGGAGCCTGCATGGGGGGGCAGGACTAAGAGGACTTGATAGCCACACACAGCACATAAGGGGTCACTGGGTCCCTGCATCATTAGCCACTCAGTCCTTCTGGCCTGAGGCTTACTGAGGGACCATCAAACTGCCCAGATTGGGATGTTACACAGCCCAGCTGTCATCTTGGACATCACTGGAGGCCTAGAGGAAGAAGGGTAGATCTGCTCTCCTCCCAAGGCTCACGGGAGTCTCATTCTGCCCTCTCTCAGCTCGGTGGCCTCTCATGCTTCATGCTGTACATTCTGGCCACAGGTGCCAAGCCTCAGGTCAGGTGAACCCCTCTTTCATTGTGTCAGGCTTTCCTCAGTCTTCCTCTTCCAGGTCTCGAGGTGACATTGGCCCTGCCAGGTGATCCAGGGTCAAGTCCATAAACATAAGGAGCTCACACATGCTGAGAACCTCCCTTCATATATGGCTTCCCATATGTCTCCCACATCACCGTTCTCATGCCCACGGTCTGAGGCGCAGACACGGTGACGAGTCTAGTGGTAGCAGACCTGGGAAAACCCAGCATGGCGCTATCACAGGTGTCAAGGGGATGCTTCTCTACAGCCATTTTTCTGTTTAATTGATTTGGAATGGACTGGGTGGGAAGGAGCATCCCAGGTAATAAATGGATTTAATAACACCTCCCATGGGTGGGAGTTTTCCAGGCCTGCGTGCATCTGTTATCTTATTAGTTTTTCACGGAGGAGAGGGGTGGCTGCAGCCATTGTCCCCGTGATGGATGAGGACCCTGCCATGTGGGTGGCCACACCAAGAATGTCTTTTCTAACCTGCCAATGGTGCTCTCCGCCAGAGCCCAGGAAGCTGTCTAGCAGGGTGCTTTCTTCCCTGGGCACTGCTTCCCTCAATCCATGCTACACCCTCTTAGTTAATCAACTGTGTCTCATAGATTCAATGAGGCCAAGCATGCATTACCCCCAACCACCTGTAGAGAGCGTAGCACTGGATCTCTAGTTAATGGGGCCAGCTCTTTTATCTTTAGTCTGTGTGTGGGGCTCAAGACCTGTACAAGATGCCTCCTGGGGGCATCTTTCCAACATCCTTGGTGAATCAGAGGCAAGGGCAGTAGTTAGTGGTGTCATCCTTCTTGACTGAAAGTGGCTGCTTCCCTCCCACCTCCCCCACCTCCTCAAGCCCACCTTTTCTCTCCTGTCTTCTCAAGCAGGCACCATGAACTTGGGCCAGGACAATGCTACAGAGGTCCTCGTCTGTTGATCTCCAGTCAGCTTACTCCTGGGTAGGCAGGCTACCTGAGCGCCATCACCTCCCTGGGCTATTTATGGGGAGATGTGTCCTTTGCTTGTCTAGTGTAGCAGAGAGACACTAATGGACTTTTGACAGGCCGGGGCTGATGGGGTCATCCACTGAGAGGCTGTAAGTGGCCCCCAGCCAAGGGCTAGAAAGCACAACTCAGCAAGGGGGTCATTTAAAAGTGCCATTTGCAATACCCTCTTCCTCCCCCACAGTTTAGAAAGATGGAGGAAATTAAGGTAACATAAGGAGGGAGGGACGAAGTGTCTCACCCAGGAGTCTGGCTGAAGTCTTTTGCCAGCAGAGAGCCAAGCCCTCCAGCACAGTTGACATCTGTGTGACATTGCCTGTGAAGATAGTTCTTGTTTTTTAGAAAGAGAATATAGATGAGATTAAGTCCCACGTGCACATGACCTTCCAGCCAGGCCTCACGCCTTTCTCTGGTGTAAATCTGAAAGTCTGGGAATCTTATGAGCAAGACTGTGAACCCCCATTCACTATAAGCGCTGCGTTCTAACCAGCCTTTCCCCACAGTTGTGCCTTGTCAGACCGTAATCTTAGCCAAGGCACTCAAGGGATCAATCTTTCCATCTCATTTACCAAAACAGAGCCAGAGAGCCAGTATCTTAGCAACCCTTCGAACAAAGGATCACAAAATCATACCTGTGACTCCTGGCTAAGACACTTCACCGTAATATTCTCTCAAGCAGCCCACACCCACACTTGTGTGGAGAGCACCCTTTGTCCAAGATCTTCTTTTTCTGTTAACCCCTGTGCTTAAACCTGTGTTGAAATCTCTTCCTAAGAAACTTTAGTGCTACTTCACACATCGGTCCTGAATTTATTTTCTGGAGTGCAGCCAACTACGCTGACTTTATCCAAGTAGAGGTCTCTGAGAACTCCTCAGGCTGCTTTGGGATGTGACATTGACACCTTACACACAGGGTAGGTAGCCTGACCCTTATGCGAGGACCTTCCCTTCAGTCTTAGCCCAGAGACTGTGTTGAGTTCATACATCTCTTTTGATAGCTTTGCCCCCCCAAATTTGGTGAAAAACACACACACACACACACACATACACACACACTCACACACATACACTCACACATTCACACACACATACACACACACTCACACATACACACACACACATACACATACACTCACACATACACATACACTCACACATACACATACACACACATTCACACACACTCACACACACATACACACACTCACACATACACTCACACATACACATACACACACATTCACACACACTCACACACACATACACACACTCACACTCACACATACACACACTCACACATACACACACTCTCACACACACTCACACACACACACACTCACACATACACACACACACACACACACACACACACACACACAGAACATCAGGTTTATTGTCTTTGCCTATTGAGCTACCTCACCAACCTCACAAATGCCTTTTAGCAACTCGTTTTCATCTTCCCTTTCCTCTCTGGAGGTGTGTGTTGCTCCCTAAATCCCCAACCTCCCTTAGACAATAAGAACACTGTATCCTGGCATGGAGGGGGTCATGAATCCCCTTGGTCCTCTAGGCCCTAGACCAGAGGAGACTCAGCAGATGCTGCAGGCAGCGCAGCCTCCCAGTGTCCTGTCTGAAGTTGGCCCTGCCTGCTCCCTGGGTTGTTGAGATTTATAGGAGCAGCAGGATAGACACGCTGCCAGCCTCTAGATTCCACAGTAGTACATTGGCTGGGAGGCTGAGGCTGAGAACACCGTCTAGTGCAGGTGAGGTGGCAGGTGCATCCTCTCTGGGACCTGAAGGCCAACTTAGTATCTTAGCTTCTTTTGCTCCTTAATCTCTTCCAGGAAAAAAATATGCCAGCCTCCTATTCTCAGGCTCCAGCCCTAGCAGGTGTGCAGTGCCTAAGAGCTGAACTGAGCCAAGATAAGCATCACCATGTTCACCACCAACCTCCATCCTGACCTGAACTGTAGAGCTACATTGTACACACATTGTACATGACCCATTCCTGAGGAGATGCAGACAAGGGTGAGGTTTGCATTTTCACTGCTCCATAGGATAAGATCACTTCAGTAGAGTATGGTACCTGCCACTCGCTGGGACAGAATGACACATGTGGATATGGTGGCCACTGCTTGCTGTGTGATTGCATGTGCACTGTGCTGTCCTGCCTGCTGGCTGCCATGTCATTGCCAGTGACTCATCCTATGATAAGAGGTGCCAGCTTCCGGTGCAGGGAGAGCGGAAGAATATACACAGCAAGAGTAGAGTCCATATGTGGCATTCTGTAGAACAGTCTTTTACAAACTTCTAGAGGGTTGGGGAGATGGCTCAGTGGTTAGCAGCATTTGCTACACAAGCATGAGGACCTGAGTTTGAACTCCCAGAACCCATGTAAAAGCTATGTGTGGCTGTTAGCATCATTACCTCAGCAATAAGGCAGGGATGGGGTGGGGTGGGGTGTTGTTGCTGGTCAGCTAGTCTAGCCAAAACCTGGAGATCTCTAGGGCCTGTGAAAGACCTGACTCAAGAGGGTAAGACAGAGTGATGGAGCAAGACTCCTGACACCTTTGCTCTGGACTCTGCACACACACTCTTGAGCATACGAGTGCACACGCGTGCACGCACACACACACACACACACACACACACACACACACACACACACACACACACTATACTGACCTGAATCACAAATGCACACATATACTGATCTGAAATGCAACTTTTTTTATATTGTGGTGCTGATGGTCTGAGTCTCGTATCTCTGTGTGTATTCAAACACAGGTGACCTTGTTGTATGCCTGGCTATCTCTTTTACCTGTCTGAAAAAGCAGATTTATCAGGGTATACTCACATGCTGTCCGATTGCCCATTAAAGCATAAACTTCAACATATCTAATGAACTTTAGTTCATTAATAGATAAGTGCAGCTGTCACCGTAGTCAATCTCAGAACATCCTCATTGCCTCACAGGAAGTAAGTCCCTGGCTACTGCTCCCACCCCACCTCTTCAGGCTGGGGATCTCCGCAGACCTCCCCATTGCAGACACCCGACACAGAATGACTCACAATACCAACCTCTGTCTGCCTGTGGCACATGTCAGCACTTTCCTCCCTAGAGCAGAATAATGTCTTACCCTGTCTGCTACGTGCTTGTCTAGTTACCTATCCATGAGGGTGGGCAATTCTCTCTCTCTTTCTCTCTCTCTCTTTCTCTCTCTCTCTCTGTCTCTGTCTCTTTCTCTCTCTCTCTCTCTCTCTCTCTCTCTCTCTGTGTGTGTGTGTGTGTGTGTATGTGTGTGAGCTTTGGGTGTCTTCCTCATGAAGGGCACCCCTCCTTTGAGAAAGTCTCTCATTGACCCTGGAGCTCGGGCCAGCAAGTGCTAAAGAGCCACCTGTTGCAAACACTTGCAACCATGTTCTGCTTGTTACAGAGGATCTGGGGATCAAACCAGCACAGCTAGCACCTGATTTGTTTATTATTATTCTTCATAAGTACGCTGTAGCTGACTTCAGACGCACCAGGGGAGGGCGTCAGATCTCATTATGGGTGGTTGTAAGCCACCATGTGGTTGCTGGGATTTGAACTCATCACCTTTGGAAGAGCAGTCAGGTGCTCTAACCTGCTGAGCCATCTCACCAGCCCTCATCCTCCCTTCTTTTATTGACCAGAGAAAGGTTAGTAGGTAAAGGGTGTCGTGGAGCTGTTTAGAAATAGTTTCTTTGGGATGTTCACTTTTTGTTGTCAGAATACCAGTAGTCCAGTTAAATAGCAAACACCAAACATGAATCAGTAGCAGCTGCATGATCCCGCAGAAACAGCAAGGTTCTGCTGAATTGGCACAAGCCAGGGGAAGCAGCCAGAATCAGCTGGAATACCACAAGAAGGTCTTTGGCACATTTCTCTCTACTCTATGAAGTGAAGACCAACAAAGACCAGTGAAGGACATCCTCTCAGTGTTTGTGGGGTTACATTTATATTCTTTCTAAACATCATGCACCCTTTCAAGTATCTGTTCTCAGCAAAATATCACTTGCCTGATATGTGTGTGTGTGTGGGGGGGTGTCAATTCCCTAATTGGTTCTTGATTGTGTCAATAAAGACAACTGAAGCCAATCGCTGGGCGAAGGAGAAAAAGTGGGACTTCCTGGTCTCAGGAGGAGGAGAAGGGGATGAGAGGGAGGAGGCAGAGCAGGAGGTGGAGCTGAGGAAGCGGCAGTCATGTAGGTCTCATGCGGCGTGCCTCCCTTGACCAGCAAGAAAGTCATGCCACCACCGGGATCTTCTCAGTCAGCTTTATTCTGGAGCACCTTGATAGTAGATTCCCAGGACCCCCAGACAGCAGCAGAGCTGCTGCTTATATACTGTTCTGGGGGGGGGGTGTCGTAGTGGATGCAGATTGGTGCACCAAGCTATACCTCATTAGTATGTGGCCTGTTCATTGGTGGCACAAACCGTGCCTCATTAGTATATTTTCCCTTCTGGAGGGGCTACTGCCTAAGGAGGACCTGAAGGGAGCTGCACATGGCGCTAGGCTTCCTTCCCTGGCAGCTGGCCAGTCCCGCGCCATCTTGTAATGGGGCCGAGCCGGAGGCCTTCCCAGAGCCGGACAAGGCTTTCCTGGAGCCTGGGCGGCGGCTTTCTCAGGAGCTGGGGGTGCCGCGGGCCTTTCCCAAGGCGGCGGCTTCCTACAGTCTCAGGAGCACCTATAGTGTGTAGCCTCCGTAGTGGGTGAAGGCCAAGGAGGATAGAGCAGGATATTCTTTGCCCAGCCATTGAGTTATCTGGCTAGTTTAAAAATATAAGACTATCTGGTGTTTTTCATCTGCAGTGACTAAGGTGGGCAGGAGAAAGGGCACAGCTGGGGCAGTCGTTGGCAGCTTAGTGGAGCTAGCTTTGAGAGGTTGAGGGAGCTCAGAATGAGCTCTTGAGAAAGAGCAAGCATGTTATCAAATTACATACAACAGAGTTGTGTTTTCCTTAAATGGGGTTTTGGAGTTGGAGATTCACTACAACAGCCCTCTCACAAGACAGCTTCCAGAAAAGCATCACATGATACAACTGAGTTGTTAAAGAAGTCAGAAATTTCCACTTCAATGGTGTTTGGCCCAAGAGCATCAGACTCCATCCTCTGAACACCCTCCCTTCCCCATTATGCCTTGTACCACAAAGAGAACCCCCTTCTAGCCTGTTTTATGGAGAAGCCTTCACTTCCCAACCCCACCCCTAACTTGGAGCTCGATAGCATCCTGGATATCAAGCCATGTTCAACTTTTAGCAGTCTCACCTCTGTGCCCCTCACTGCTCAGCTGGTGAAACCCCAGCTCTCTCTGTTATATTGAGGTCGAGGTCAGTTCTATACTCAAGTCTCCTGTCTGTCACAGCGGTTCCAGGAGAATCTGTCTTGCTAAGCTAGGGAGACGCTCAGTGGGTGGAGCACCCACCCAGCCAGCTTGAGAGCCCGAGTTTGATTCCAAGGACACTCATAAAAAGCCAGCACAGTAGTGCATACATATAATCTGATTTGATGGCAGTAACCTGGGATGCAGAGAGAGGCAGAAGCTCACTGGCCTCTCAGTCTTGCCTGCGTGGAGAAGCTGCAGGGCTTTGAGAGACAGTCTCAAACACACACCAGAGTCCCTGTGGGATGCCACCTGAGGCTGTCTTGTCCTTTGCACACACTTATCCTGAGCACCCATTCAGCCCACACATGCACAGTTTGTCCTGCTTGGGTCACTTGCAGTGGCACTCTGGGGTTTCCTGCCTCCTGCTCACTCATGGGAACCCTGCTGCTGTGAGCACACAGGAGTTTCTATTCAGTTTTGTTTCTCTAGGACCAAGTACTAGGCGTGGAGCCCTTAAGGTTTGTTTAGTTGGTGTCCTGTGTGGAGGTTGACAGCCTTGGCTTCAGCCCATGCAGCAGTTCATGCACGCTGACAGCCTCAGGGCTGGAGGGAATCCTGTGGAGTAGCCACAGGCCTTGGCTTCTGGCACACAAATCCTTTGCCATCTGTGCAGCCGTCAAGTCCTCCAGTCACACCCACAGGTGGCACTCAGAATGTCCCCAGGCTTCACACATAAGGCTGGCAAGCTGGTGTGATGTGCACTGTACTGACAAAGTGTCACTTGTCTTGAGTTCACAGGAAAGCAGGCTCTAGAAGTGAGGCTGCCCCACCCCCAGCTCTATGACAGAGCGGGGAAACATCAACTAGCCCAAGAGTAAAAACCCTGCCTTACTGAGAACAGCTGGAGAGCGAGCCACTTCTAACAGAGGTCCCTATACCTATCCCATGAGAGCAAAGTGTCTCTTCTGGGGAGGAGAAGCTACAAGGGTGAGCAGGGGAGCCCAGCCATGAGAGAAAGGCCAGTCGGAAACTCCTACCAATGCTTCAACTTCCCAAGTCAGTTCTGCCTGGTTTGGTACTATCTCTTCTCTGTGGTTGTTATTTTATGTTGGAAGCTTCGCCGGAGGGGACACGTGGTCTTGCCCAGGACTCTCTATTGGGAAGTTCAGCTGGCTGCCTCAATGTGATTTCCTCAGCTTGTTTGTGCTGGATATTTTGAACATGCAATAAAGAGGTTTCCTGTCTGTCTGTCTGTCTGTCTGTCTGTCTGTCTGATGGGAACACTTCAGCACCCAGCTGAACAAAACCTGGGAGTCAAGGTGGAGTTTTCATTTGAAAATGGACAACTCTTTGCCAGAAGGAAGAAGGGAAGATTTGAGAACCCACCTGAACACAGAAGGCAGAAGAGACTGGGGAGGGAGGCAAAGGCAGATGGAGCTCAGTATCCTGAAGCTGGCAATGGTTCAGTGTTGGGTTCCCTGGAGGGGAAGTAAGGGGCCCTGCTCCCCAACACGAACCTGACCCAGGACCTAGAGTGGGGACACTGTAGGCAGGGACATCTGGGTAATGGCAGCAGCTGTTCTGTCTGGCCTTTTCTTATTAAGGCTACAAGAAGCAGCCCTTCCTCATAATTCAGTCACCACACACCCTTCAGTGTCAGTTTAATTAAGGTCAGGCCGGCCATGGTTGAGATGGCCCCTGTCACTGGCACTAAATCAATTCCTCATTTTGAGTCTGAGACCCCTTGAAAGTGAAGAATGGTAAGGCTGGGAAATGAATGCTTGCAAGAAGCAGCCGTGGCCTTGAGATTGGCCTCTGCCCGAGGGGATGCATTTCTTTCTGCCCTACTGCAGCCTGCCCACTCTTCAGAACCGGTCCCAGGGCAGAACCAGGCTGTAGGGAGGAGCTCAGGCTGAGGCTCTGTGAAGGAAGGATCAAGGACACAGGTACCTATAATGCCTAGGCTTGCTACCCATTCGTCTCTGCTATGCACACTGTTGGGGAGAGGAAGGCCAAGAAACATCCACAAACTCAAAACTGACTCTAGGAGCCCGAGGAGACAGGATGCTGGAGCCCTCTGTGGTGCCTTGGATGGGGCCTGAGCAGAGGGCACACACAGCTAGAACCGTGATGGTGTAGAGACAAGGGAGAGCCGTCCTGTCCCAGGTCCCAGCCCCACCCGTGATGTCCACTAACCACAGGCCCTTCAAAGATGAAAGAGCTACCTGGCTTTTCAAATTACTCTTCAGAGTAGCGAAAGTAACAAAGTGTATTTACTGAAAATCATTCCTGAAAAGCCACACCCTCCTCTTGGATAAGAGAGGCCAGAGGACAGTGGTTTTCTTCATCTCCGTCAGGATGAGGAAGCTATAGACCGGCTAGAGAGATGGGGAGGTCACCTGCTTCCAAAATCTTGGGCACCAGCTCTGCCACTAGGACTCATGGCTACTGTCAAAGGTTCTTCAGGCTCTGTGGCCATTTGTGCTTCTCACAGCATGCGTGTCAAGTCGCCTCACCCTGAGATTGTCAGCTCACATTCTGTTGTACAAGAGTGGGCTCTGTGGTGCCTCAGTGGTCACTTCTGGCCTTGGGGTATCCTCAACAGTGACAAGAGACAGTGGTTACTGTCACTAACCTTCCATGAGTGCAGAGAGGAAGGCTATGGTCAGGATTCACCCACAGAGTGGGTACTGGCTGGAACTCTTCCACTCTCATGGGTGGGGTCAGGGTCCAGCCTGAGTGTCTATTGTCATAACTTCCTGGGCTTCTTGGTCCCATCATGACTGAGCATGCTCCTAGGGCAGCTGTGCCCTCCAGGGACTCATTATAATGCTCCTTCTAGACTTCACCCATCATCATTGCCTCTAAGAGTAGTAGAGGGAACCAGGTCTCAGTTCTTCCACTGGGGTTAGATGCTACCCCTGGTCCAATCAGCAAAGCCTGAGGAGCCTGAGATGTGAGAGACTGTCCCTCCCAGGTCCAGGGCAGGGGTACTCATGACATTCTTGCTCACTCCCATCCCAGGCTTTCTTGTATGTGTGTGTACATGTGTGCATGTGGTATGTGTGCATTTATGCATGTGCATATGTGTGTATGTATGTGAGCTCACGGGTCAACGTCAGCTGATTACTCAATACCACTCATTCCACCTTATTTTGATTTTTTTATTATTCATTCTTTTTTGTTTGTTTGTTTGGTTGGTTTTTCAAGACAGGGTTTCTCTGTATAGCCCGGGCTGTTCTGGAACTCACTCTGTAGACCAGGCTGGCCTCAAACTCAGAAATCTGCCTGCCTCTGCCTCCCAAGTGCTGGGATTAAAGGCATGCGCCACCACGCCTGGCTCATTTATTTGTTTTCGGAGGCAGGGTCTCTCACTGAACCTGGAGCTCACTCTTTGGTTAGGCTGGCTGGCCAAGGCTCCAGGGAACAATAATACAGTACTGGAAATACTTACAGGTGCACACGGACACGCCCAGCTTTTACTGATGCTGGGAATCTAAACTCCGATCACACTGCTTGTTTTTGGAGCCATCTCCGCCCCTCCCCTAACCCAGTGGGGGCTCTTAACTGCCCTTTTCTGCTTTGGAGAGGAAGGCCTCAGAAAGACTAAAACATTAAACGTTCCTCAGGAGATCCTGTGCTCTGTTGGCTGTGTGCTTAGGGTCATTATCAGGATGGATAATGGGGCCACTGGGCCAGCGTCATGAAAGTCTAATGCTTCTGAGGAGTTATCAGGGAGTAGGCAATCAGGGAAGAGGTTAGAGGGAAATCTAACAGGCACACACAGCAGCTGGATTGTAAAGGGAGGTAACACCCCGCCTCACAGTGGGGCGTCTCCTTACTTGCCTTGTTAGCCAAGGAGAAGAGATAATGGAGGAGGAGGAGGGGAGGGCCCAGGGAACTTATAAAAGAGCAGCCCAGAGGCCTGCTGTCTACCAGCCCTGGAGATGCTGCCTTCCCCAACAGGGTGCTGCTCTTTAGTTTTGGCTTCAATAAAAGCCTGTTCTCGCCTCTTCTGCACCTTCATCCTCTTTATCTCTGGTCGGTCTACCCACTGTTTGCCTCTGGGAAGAACCTAGACTCCTTGGTAGCTGTCCTGAGACCCTAACTGTAACCATTAGGGTCGTGGTCACTGTGTGCGCCTCAGTGGGCCACTGCTGACCTTGTTGAGGCAGACGGGAGCTTCAGTCTTGGTTCCTGGACTTGCCCTAAGTGGGAGATCTTCTGGGACCTGATGTAAAGTCTGAGATGCTTCAGGAGCCACACTAGGCAAATATCTAATGCATCTTGATAATGACCAGAATGATAGGTACCAAATCTTCCCTCTCAGCTGAGGAACAGGCTGATTTCTTTCTTAGTGTCACAATTAGAAGCAATAGTGGCAAAATTTGAACAAGTCTGGCTGGCTCCTAGACGGGAACTTCACCACCATCCAATCTCCTAAACCCACTTCCTTCCCTGCCATAGTGACAGGCTGGGGAAGGGATGAATGCGAGACCGGAGAACATGGTCTATCTGGGCCTTGGCCCTGGGGCTGGCTGGGCTGCCTTTGCTGTGGGTTTTTGGCCAGTCAGGTAGGAGTTCACAGACCACTGGCTACTCAGCTGTGCTGCTCTGGTCAGGCCCAGGATGGCATTTGATGAGCTTTTAAAATGTTGTTCATTCCTGCCTGCCAACTGTCCAGACTTTTGGGGTCTGCTCTTCCAGCCTCTGCTCCAGTGCTCAGCCTGCTGCATGTAGCTCTAAGACAGTCTTGGCGAACTGAAGAGCTGTCACCTTACATCCCTGCCAGCCTGCAAGCCCACTTTAGCAAGCACATACATCACAGAAAACATACTAGACCTCCAAAAATTAAAATACAAAAGATTACATTGAGGGCAGCCTCATTACTTCCAGGAGAGCAGCCAGAGACCAGGAAAGATCCCTTCAGGAAGAGGGTCGGTGGTGTATATGCCTGGGGTTGACCTGCAGAGTACCCTACACTGGGCAGCCTTCACCAGCAAAGACATAGCTCCACGACTTTGGAGGCAGAGGTCTGCCATGTAATTTTATTAGGCTTGGGTCCTTCAGCTGTGACCCAAGCTGCACTCCTCTCTTGTAAACATCTTGCAGGGACATTACTCCACTCTCTGCTTCCACTGCCACAAGACCCTTTTTCCCCATTTCTGTGCCTTTCTTCCCATCGGCATACCAGTCAACTGGGCTGGGGCCACTGTGCCCCACTAGAGTGCCATCTTAACTGTTGACCCCTGTAAAGATCTCATTTCTAAATAAGGTCTCATTCACGGGTGCCGAGGTTAGGACTTCCACACTCGGGGGGTGGGGGGCAGTACCTAACCCTCCAAGCAGGAGTCCCTCTTGAACCCTGAGCTTGATGAGATTCCAGGCCCTTTGTCCAATGCAATTCACAGCATTTCGTTGCCTCTTGTGTTAGCTGCTCCATGGTTGGCCTCTCTCTGCCACATATTGCTTTTTAAATTTTTTTATTTTTCTGGTTCGTGTTTAGGGTGCAGATAGGAGAGGGGCCAGAGTGTGCCCTGCCCCTGGGTCATGCATCTTGTGGCTTCAGCCTCCAGCATACATCCACCCCTCCACCCACCCTGGTCTCACACACCATCTAGGAGTGGCCAGCCACCCCTGCAGGCTGTCTCTTCTGTAACTCCAGGAGTCTTTGTGTTTGAAGGAGAATATTTTCAGCAAAGCAAAAAATATCTGGGTGGGAAGGAAAATTTAGCATCCCAAAGACAACTAATAATTGCCCACGGCATCTGTGACTGAGACTATTTCTGGAAAGGTTCCCTAGCTGTTAGCCCTACCTTGACTATGGGTGGTGGGAGGAAGTGTGTGGGTCTGTGCTTGCAGAGCTGGGGCCCTGGCAAGGCTCCAGATCTGTTTCCTTTATTCAGGGCAAGCTGATCTCCAATGTCAAGTTCACTTTCCGTTTCCTGCAACTCAGCAGAGAAAGACCATTAATTCCCCGGAAACGATGCATGCCGAGAGTGGAGCTGGACACTTGCTGGGAGCGACAGCTGCCTTCTACTTAAGTGCTTGGGACAGCTGAGCAGCCAGAGGGGAGGGGACCCAAACCATTCCTGCTTGAGATGAGGGTCACCCCTGCTCCTGGCATGTGTGGTTCATAGCCAAGGGGAGGTGGGGCTTCCCTGGGAAGGAAGATGGAGCATGTGCCATCTGTACTTCATTCAGAGAAGAAGTTCAGGCTGGGGAAAGTTCCACATGAGGGTCTGTCAGTTCCTCCTGGGTCTCTGAGGTCCATAGTCTGGCTTTGCCGTGGAATCCCTGGGATAAGGCACGAGGCACACGCCAGCTCAAAGTGTGGCTGGAGCCCAGCTTTCTGAAGCCCCCCAGGAGTTTGACAGGTGGGGCAAGATTCGCTATTTGTGGGTAGAGGTCTGTGCCTCTAGGATTGCGTGGCTCCTTGAAGTATATCCCCTCTCCTCCCACCTCTCACATCCCACTCGGGCCTCTGACACACTTGCTCACTCCGTGGTCTAGCATCCACTGGTGCTCCGTGCAGTGCTCCTGACTTCTCGATTTTTCAGGGTCTATTTTGTTGCCTCTTATCGGGAGGGTTCCCAACTCCCTAGAGCTGTGTGAAGCTTTCTTAAATCGCCCCAGGCTCCAGAGTGGAGAGCGTTTTCCTAACACAGCTGGTGCAGCACAGTTAGGGACATTACCAAATGGGGATGTCAGGTGAGAGGCTTGTAAGTCCAGGGACTGTGGGCACCATTTCCTCTTCAGCACCAGCTCTGACTGGTGTGCTCATCTGGGAAAGCAGTGGGTGTGAGGGGGATTCTTATCTTTGTTCTTTCCGTGGATTTTGGAGGACCCTCAAACCATTACTGTATTCCTGACCAGTCTCCCCCCACTTCACCCACCTAGCCACTTGGAGCCTGCTACAAGCTGGCTGTCTCCCAAACCAAATGTTGAGGTCAGTGATTTCCCCAAAACATTGGGTACTTTGCAGAATAGGCAAAAACCCCATGAACACAGGCAGGTGCATAAATGTTCACACAGACCTTGTCTTACTAGGCTTTGTGCTTTCTTGGCCCTTTAAGAGCAGAGTCAGGACTGTCATCTAGGAGGCCATCATTAGAAGCTCTTGACAAATATCCCCTTCTAAGGTAGAGGCCTGGGAATTTCAAAGGGTTTGTGGGGATTACTAAAACAAGAAAAGATGCCTGGAAAATATGGCTGGTGCCTTTGGATTGGGGAGAGCAGAGGGTAAGATGTAGCTGATAGAGTTTCCTGGTATTATGGCGGATCCACAAGGATTCACCATCAGAGGAATCAGATTTTAATAAGGCTTACGAGGTTAGGTTTTAGTTGTTGTGCCCAGAGATTGTTACCATTGTTTCTGAGAGAGAGAGAGAAACAAACATGGCTGGTTGGGGGGTGGCCCTAGAGTCCTACAAATGCTTGCATTGAGCTCTACTGCCTAGGCCACAGCTTTCAAGACCCAGAGGCAGCACACAGACCACCCAGTGAAAGCCTTCTTGCATGGTCTCAGATTACCTCAGAGCTTCTCAAGGTGTCTGAGGAGAGAGAGGAGGTCTTTTCCTCTTCTTCCTGATGTTCCAGGAGGAGGGCCCAAGAATTAGCAAACAAAATTGCAGGAAACCTAATTAAACCTGAACTTCAGATAAATAATAATAAATTTTTTTTAGCAAGAACAAATCTTATCCATCATTTAATGCACATTTACTCTAAAAATAACATTATTCTCTGAGCTAAAATTAGGAATGCTGGATTTTACTCAGTACCATTTTTCTCAGGTACTCCACATTCATTCCTCCCTCCCTCCCTCCCTCCCTCCCTCCCTCCCTCCCTCCCTCCCTCCCTCCCTCCATACAGGCATCCATCCATCCATCCATCCATTCATCTATTCACTCATCCATTTACTTACCTATCTATCCATCCACCCACCTATTCATCCACCCGTCCATATATCCACTCATCCACTCATCCATTTATCTACCTATCCATCCAGCCACCCATCTATTCACCCATCCATCTAGTCACTCATCTATCTACTTACCTATCTCTCCATCCTCCCATCCATCTAATCATCAGCCCAAATATCCACCCCACCCATCCATCTCCCCATCCTTCCACATACCTACTTATTCATCTAGCCATCTACCTATCTGCTTGCCACATTCTTCTTCATCCACCCAGCCAGCCACTCATCCACTGACCAAATCACCCATTCTCACACATTTCTAGCCAGACAGCAAACATTATCCACAACCAGGTAGGCTATGGGCCTTGCATAATGTGTGACAAGATAGGAATAAACTTGTGGCAAGACAGGAATAAGCAAGCTAAGGTGGTGGAGGAAGCCTTCAGGGCAGCAAATCCATTCCAACAGTGGGCCAACAACACATATCCTGAGCAAGTGCTGTACCCTCAATGAGTGTGTAGCCTTGTGCAGAGGGTCTTAGTCAGGGTTTCTATTGCTGTGATAAATCAAGATGAGGAGGAAAGAGTTTACCTGGCTTACACTTCCACATCACTGTTCATCATTGAAGGAAGTCAGGACAAGAACTCAGGCAGGGCAGGAACCTGGAGGCAAGAGCTGATGGAGGCCATGGAGGAGTCCTGCTTACTGACTTGTTCTCCATAGCTTGCTGAGCCTGATTTCTTTTAGAACCCAGGACCACCAGACCATGCGTGGCACCACCCACAATGAGTTGGTCCCTCCCCATCAATCAATCTTTCATTAAGAAAATGCCCTACAGGCTTGCGTGTACACCTGATCTTATGGAGACATTTTTAAATGAGGTTCCCTCCTCTCAGATGACTTTAGCTTGTGTCAAGTCAGCATAAAGAGATCTATCACGCCAGGGCTGTGTACTAAGCATGGAGAGGTGCTGAGGTGTGAGGGGAGATGGGGAAATGTCCTAGTAATGAGAGAGGCAGATGCATGAAAAGTGGTGCTTTGACATCAAGTTCCATCCTCCATGCACATCAAGGCTGATTCACACCGAGGCAGGACCAGGCTCTCCTGTCGACATTGTGGGGCTGGATGATTCTTTGGTCCGAGTACATCTGGCTTCTGCCTAGTAGATACTAGCAGAAGCCATGATAACTGAAATCTCTAGATGTTGCCCCTGGTATCTGGTTTGGGGAGGTCTTCATCAGCTGGGAGGCCTCATGTTGGAGAGTTCAAGGCTACCGATTACAATAAATACAGCTCTTTCTTCTGAGACGTTCTGAGAGGCTTTTAGGAACTTGAAGATGCTGGAGTGAGGACAATTTAAAAAACTATGTTCCAACATACTCCCTATGTTAACAAGGTTGCAACACAGAAATCTCACGAAGCCACAAGCCAGTGTTTTCAAATACATATAACTATCCCACAAAGCATTAACAATGCGAATAGATTACTGCTCTTAAATGTATATCAATAATATATATACACGTATGTGTGTACAGTCAATAGCATATTGAATTTTTTCCACACTGTTTATCCAGCCTAATTTGCAGTTGGTCCATATTTGATTAAATACCATCATCTTTTATGTAGGAGTTACATAAGTAAATAGAAAAGTCATTTACAGTCTGATGCTCCATGAAAAATTAATCTCAGGTCTGTCTCATGCTTCACACTGGGACTTGCTAGGGATGTGTGGTTAATTGGATATGGAGAGCATGGGGGTGACTGGGCAAGCAGAGAGATTCATTTCTTTGTCATTTGGAAGATTCAGACATTTTCTACAAATGTGTGGATTAAGAACTAGAGCTGGTGATTATCCCATCATGTCTTCCAGAAGTTTCCAGGTGGCAAATTATTTGCCACACTGCTGGTTAGGACCCATCCCATGGGAAGTTAATTTCTTTGGTTTGACATGGTTGATGTTTGGTAGCAGATGCTAGGCACTAATGGATCATCCCAGGTGCTCCTGTCCACACCCGGTCTCAATCCTGGGCCAAAGGCAAGGGACAAGTTCTGACTCACGGTCCCTTCCACTGTGGTGGCCCAGCTGTGCACCCATAATCTGTGAGACCTTCTCCTCTGGGCTGGTGCATCCTAATCTTGCCCACAGTACTCACAGAGTTGGTGCCCAGAGCTTTGTGCTAGAGGGACCAATCCAGGGGTGGGAGGGTGTGGTGGAGACCTAAAGAATGGATTGCCTCTTAGAGAGAAATCAGAGTAGGAGAGTACCACCTGTCTCCAGGCCTATGTTCTGAGCTCTTGCAAGTTTGGAGCAGTTGCTGTACAGTACACCCTTCTCCTCCACTGGAGAACCCTTGAACTGTTGTGACCCCTCCTCCCCACCCTCCAGCATGGATGATTTGTTCTTTGCCAGTTTTAAAAGCCAGAAGTGTGAACAACAGGGCTGGCGCCCTCCTCAGGCCCTATGGGGCACAGATGCTCCTGACATGTAGTTGCAGAGGCCAGCCTCAAACTCTTCTTCCCCTACCCATGTCTCTCACCTCTGGATCTCCTATCAGGACACCTGCCATTGGTTTTAGGAAATCCATTTGATCTCAAGACTTTCAACCAAAAAGAACTTTTCCTGAGTAAGGTCATGCTCACAGTTTCACGGGACACTTCACATAGAACCCAGTTCTGCACCAAGCCTTCCATCTGCCGCAGAGGATTGCTGCCAGCCCTCCTCCGGCTCCTTATGTCCTTCCCCACACAAATCCTTCAGGCTCAGCTGCCCATTCCCCCTTTGATCCCGAGAAGACCTAGCACAGCCTGTTTGTGTTCGGCATGATGCTGGATGCCAGCCCCTCCTGCCTGGACACTGGAGCCCGACATGCCCGAGGGAGTCGTGTCCGAGAATACGGGGCAGGTTGTTGTTGATCTCCAAAGCTTTGCTCTGTGCTCCCTCCCTCCCGTGGGTTTGTCTGCAGCCTCCTTCTCTGCCTGTTCAGTGGTGGATGAATGTCTTTAAGGCAGGTTGGCCATTTCCTGTGAGGGACACTGTGTTCCGCGCCCACCCTGCCCTCCTACACAGGACAGAAGAACAGGAGACACCCTCTGCTCTGTGGAGAGCTCCCAACCAGGAGGACTCAGTTTCATCTTTGCACAAGTGGAGGAGGACAGCTTCATCACCTGTGATAGGCACTTTCAACTCTGACCAGTGTGAAGAACAAGGTCCTTCGCAAGCAAGACTTAAGAGAAATCCAGGCAATTTTATTTCCCTTTCTACAGAATTGGTGCCTGTCCAAACAAAAGGCAAAATGTTTGACAACACACCAACTGAGCACAAAAATAGATTCTACTGAGTGTTTGCTGGATTATAATCTTCCCGGAGGTGGAAGCCCACCTGTGATGGTTTGAATTAAAATGGCCTCTGTGGGCTCATAGAGGGTGTCAGTATTTGGGAGGTGTGGCCTTGTTGGAGAAAGTGTGTCACTGGGGAGGGGGTTTGGGGTTTCAGAAGCCCAAGCCAGGCCCACTGTAGCTCTCTGTTCACAGCAATAGAAATCTTAACTAAGACAGAAGTTGATAACAGAGACTGGGGTATTGTGTGATATGATAGGCCTGAAGGTCTTTTGCTTGGAGGAATGTGGGTTTGAACTAGGAAAGCAGTTGAACACTTTAAGTGGGGCTTAATAGGCCGTACTCATAGGATCATGGAAGATAGTGGTGCGGAGGGTGATTTGAACTATGGGGGCTGACTCAAGAGGTTTCAAAGGAGAGTATTGGTAAGTGGCCTAGAGACCACTCTTGTGACGTTTTGGTAAAGAATGTTGCTGCTTTCTGTCCTTGTCCAAAAAGTCTGCCTGAGGCTAATTTGAAGAGATTAACAGTGCTGGTGGAAGAGATTTCAAAACAGCCTAGTGTTGACTGTGTCCGGTGGTTATTAGTGGCCAGTCGTATGCAGATCTATAATAAAAAGGAGTGGGGCTGGAGAGATGGCTCAGCGGTTAACAGCACTGACTGCTCTTCCGAAGGTCCTGAGTTCAAATCCCAGCAACCACATGGTGGTTCACAACCAATCATCTGTAATGAGATCTGATGCCCTCTCCTGGGGTGTCTGAAGACAGCTACAGTGTACTTACATATAATAATAAATAAACCTTTAAAATAAAAAAATAAAAGTAAAAAGGAGCAAGCTGAGCAAGGAAAAATACAAAATGTAGTTTGTGGCGAAAGGGCACCAGGAAGTGTAAACAGATTAAGGATAAGCTAGATGAAATGAAGGGAGGGGGACCCCAGAGCAAGACTCTACCCAGCTAAGCTTCCAACTTGTGAAAAGGAATTAAAGAAATATTTAAGGCCCTGTGTGGTGGTCATGCCTTTCAATCTCAGCACTCTGGAGGCAGAGGCTGAGGCAGGTGGATCTCTTAAGTTTAAGGACAGCCTGGTCTATGGACTGAGTATCAGGACAGTCAAGTTTAGACAGTGAAGGAAACCATAGGAAGCAGAAACTGGGGCTGGAGAGATGGCTCAGCAGTTAAGAGCACCGACTGCTCTTCCAGAGGTCCTGAGTTCAATTCCCAGCAACCACATGGTGGCTCACAACCATCTATAATGAGGAGATCTGATGCTCCTCTGGTGTGTCTGAAGACAGCAATAGTGTACTCATACACAAAATAAATAAATCTTTTTTTAAAAAAAAAAAGAAAGAAAGCAGAAACTGGTGAAAATGTATTTGTACAAGGGTGCCATGTTCCAGCCCCAGCAAGCAGAAAAACCTGGCAGCTTTGGCCATGTGTTTCTGGCTTTAGAGGCAAGGATAGAAGAAATGGGATGTAGACTCTCCTTTGTGATAAGGGAAGTTACGGAGGCTAGTCATATGTCAGGGGTGTCCCTGCATAGAGGCTAAGAGGGGCCACTGTGTAAAGTTGTGAAGCCTGGATTGCCTCGCAAACCCAGGATGCTGGAGATGCCAGAGCTGTGGGAGACCTGCTGAGGAGAGCTGCTAACAGGGAGTGGGACCAGCCCCTGAGAGAGAAGTGTGTTGTAGGCAACAAAGATGAAGGTGAGCTGCAGATCTGAAGCCTGCTTTGACATCATACATAGAGATGGAGAGTTTGGAGCTGCTCAGCTGGCTTTGGTCTGGCTTTGGTCCTGTGTTTCCTCACTGTGCTCCCCCCCTCCTTTGGAATGGTAATGTAGATCCTGTGCCATTGGATGCTGGAAGTGCGTGATCTGCCTTTTGATTTTTGATTTTATAGAGCATTACAGATAAGAGATTGCCATGAATCTCAGAAGAGACTTTGAACTCGGTTAAGACTGATAGCCTATGGGTACTTTGGAAGTTGAGCTGAATGCTTTTTGCATTATGATATGGTCACAAGCCTATAGGGGCCAGGGACTGGAATGTGATGGCTTTTACTGGGTGTGTTGGCCTTGGTGGAATAGGTGTGGCCTTGGTGGTGTGTCATTGGGTGTAGGTTTGGGGAAATTAGAAGCCTAAGCCAGGCCCAATCTCTCTCTCTCTCTTCCTGCTGTTCCTGATCTGGGTGTAAAACTCTCAGCTACCTCTCCAGGACCGTGTCTGCCTGCATACCACCATGCTTTCTGCCATCACAATAATGGATTAAACCTAATGGAACCCGTAAGCCAGCCCCAGTTAAATGTCGTCCTTTATAAGAATTGTCATGGTCATGATGTCTCTTCACAGCAATAAAACACTAAGGCACTAACCCAAATTCCCCATCCTCCCGAGAGGGAGAATTTCCTCTCCCTCCCTGATACATGAGCTCAGATGAACAAGAAGCACTTAGGCAAGCAGGCATCCCTGTAAGGAAAGACGGGGTGGTGGGAGGGTGTGTGTGTCAGGGGGGTCCTCCTGCTTATTTGTGATCTGGTAAATGTAAGACACCACTGGTACTAGAAATAGGTCATTTTTATTTCATACACCAAATACGCCACACCTTCAGCCTGGTCCCCAGCTCCTTCATGAAGAGCTGTTCTGGCTTCTGGGCTTGGGCTTGAGATGAATAATTTTCTTCATGAATCCCAGCCCCAGCTGTCACCCTCTACGTTTTAAATCTGATTAACAGACAAGGCATGTGAATGCTTTCTTGGCATGTGTGAAGCCCTGGGTTCAATCCCCAGCACTGCATAAATCGGATGTGACGACATGCAGCTGTAACCTTTGTGTTCCGGAGGCAGAAGCAGGAAGTTGGGAAGTTCGAGGTCATTCTCCACAAGCCCAGGCTATGTGGGGCAGTCGAAAAACAAACAGAACAGTTTGCTCCTGATGAGAGGCCATTACAAATGATTTGTTAATAAAGTGGGGTGGGGGGCACTCTCTGCAAAAGCCAGTGAGCTTAGGAACATTTCCAGTCTTAGGTACTTGTAAGAGAATTCTGTGAGGACCAAGCCAGGGTGTGGGAAAAGGGTATTTTTGGTACCCGTTGTCACCACAAATGCCATATTATTAAATGATGCAAGTGTAATCACCTGGCTGCTCCTCTGCCTTCCTCATATAAAGACCTTAGTGGTGAGACTGAGGACACAGGGGAATTGCCAATGCTAGACCCTTAATCACATATCTGTCTTGCCCCTTCCCATCTCAGGGCACTCACAGGGTTGGGGTCCACAGGTCTTGGGGGCCATAGTCATTTTCAAGTCAGCCCAACACACTGTATTTTTTCCTCCAATTTCCACCATAATAAATTCATGCTATTTTATATATCAGAAAGCTTGTATTTCACCACAGGGTACATAGGCTTTGTGCCTGCTGCTTGGTCTTAAAGCTCTCTAGCCAGGTCTCCAAAGGCCTTGTCATCTGACCCAGGGTTCTCCCACCTCTCCTCCTTTTAAGCTGAGGAGTGGTGGCTTTGCTTCTCAGCCTTCCTCACTGGGGCGGTCCCTCAACCTCAGACACCCTCTCACTCTCTGTTCTAGAATACTCCAGACCCTTTACCCCACCCCCAGATCTCTCTTGCTCTACTTCCAGTGGCCAGTTCATCTCCTGTTGGCCAGTCAGCCCACTCCCTTACTTTCCTGCCTCCCTGTCCTGTACAACATAGATGACACTGGACTCTGGTTTCCATGCCCTGTGAGCTCATCCCAACCTGTGTAGGCAGTTGGGGCATTTTGAAGCAGATTTCATCTCGGTGTCTTCCAATGGCTACTACTGCACCCAGGAGGGCTATGTACCCAAGTAGCCCACTCATGCTTGCACCAGCTGTCCATCTGCTGGCTCTTTAAATTGTCCCAGACTGGCCTAGTCCTCACTTTCTGCTGAGATGTGTAAAGCTCTCTGCTCCAGCCCCTCCTTGTCCCCTCTGATCATTTTATTCCAGCCCGACTCTTCCATTGCCTTGGGAACCATCTACTGGTCACTGTCTCACCCCCCCCCCCCAACCCCACTCTTTTCACATCCCCAGATGTGCCTCATTCATGGGGCCTCATTCTTAACAGGAATTCAGTAATCTTAATATGTCACGACTCTTGGGGTCAACAAGACCAGAGACACAAGAGTATGAACCATGGAATGCTGATGGGCGTGGGGGGCGGCTAGAAGATGGTTCTGTCTTGGACAATGCTACCAACAGATGGGACCCTCAGTACCAGATCTTCTTGTGAAGGTGACTAAGCCCAACTGAACTAGGGGCCTTGGTAGGGAGAAGCCCTGGGCAGTTTATCTGCTACGGAGCAAGGAATAGCCAGGAAGTGCTAAACCCAACGGAACACCTCCGAGCCAGCAGTGAATCATCTTAATTAGCACTCTGAGTAGGTTCAAGTGGATTCTGCAAGCGTTAGTAGCTCCAATTATTCTGTCCCCTAAGCTACTGCTATGAGGTTACCTGGCAAAGCCCCATGGGAACTTGTAAGGTGAGCTAGAGGAGTCTGTAGCACTCTGTCCACACTGGCAACACAAGCGTGCAAACAGTGAGGCCTGAGGAAGGGGTGCCACACTGAGGTGTGAGTGGGCCTTGCTCTGGTAAATTCTGCTTCTCAATTCAGGACCAGGCTCGGAGATAATCACTGTGCTGAGAACAGCCTGGGACATGCAGCCTTGCCGACAGAGACCTACTCGGGCTCTGTGAAGAGGCTGCTTCCTAGCAACCACGGGCCAGAACATTTGTTTATTGCACCCGTGAATTTGGGCAGGCCTTGGTGAGGTCAAGTGTCCACCTTGTCTCCCAGGCTCTGAAGACAATACAGCCCATCGTGACATCCCAGCTGTAGACAATGTCAAGCCTAGGTCTTGGTGTATGACTTGGCTAAAGTCAACCTGGAGCAGGCTCTGTTTTTCCTGTTGCTGGATGGCTGGACCACTTCAGAAACCCAGGATGCAGAAGGAAGATGGGATTTCTGTCTGTTGCTGCAGTCAGAACTGAAATGTGCCAGGACTGCCCCTGAGGGACCAAAGCTCTATCTGTTTCTGTTTGTGCTGGTTACCCACGTTCAGGTCTGACCCAGGGCTCAGATTTTGTTCAACACTCACATTCTGCTCTGTCTAGTCCTTGTTCCAACATCCAATCCTGCTTTGCATCTGTAGTCTTGGGGTTTGTTTTTATTTATACTCCCCATCAACCTCTTTCTTAGGACCCTGTCCCCTGGGGCTAGGGAAACATCAGTAAAGAATTAGTCCGCACAGCCTCTTGAGGGTTGAGACTGTGTTTTGACAACAAAGTACATCATTCTCTTGAGGTCTGTGAGCACTTATAAATGGAGGGAAGGAAGAGGGCAGGAGAGATGGAAAGAGAGTGGGTACTTCCTTCAGATCCCATGGCACTCATAGCGGGTGGCATCCTCATTAGGCCTCCTTTGGTTCTAAGCGTCTGCTAAGATTCTGGAAATAACTCTGTTCCCAAGCCATATTCCTAGCCTCTTGACAAGTCCCTGTTAAGACCTGAGTTCTGAAGTTGACTAGTCTAACCTCTAATGGTGTTCTTGACATCAAATAGGCAAGTGGCTTTGGTAAAGTGGGTGTGTCTTGGGACCGCTTTTCTAGAATGTCAAGTATATGATGCTGCACAGAATGATCATGGGGGTGTTTGAGGTCGAACTCATCTCTGGGATTTTGTCCTGGGACATACAGGAAGCACATAGTAATGGAGATGGGACCTCTTCCTTCTCTCTCTGTTTCTCTTTACCAGCCGACAGACCCTGCTTAGAGTAAAGGGCCAAGTTTCATAGGGGATACAAGCAAAGCCTGGCCAGAACCCACATACCAAGTTGGCCATGTGAAGCCTCCTTCCAGGTGTAGGTCACCATCATAGACCTTCAGCCTTCCTGAGATGCCTCAACTTGGGGTGTTCTGGGAACATGAACCTAAGAAATTAGAAAGGTTCACAGGGATAGGTTTGAGCCAAGAAGATAGCAACCTACCTTTGGGAGGGGAAAGATGAGGCATAGGAAGATTATTCTGGTATATGTACTTAAAAGACTTTCCCACGTCAGACTAGGAGGACTGTTAACAGAGATGAGAGCTTAGCTCACGGTGGGGCAGAAAGTCGTCCCATGTTGGGGCTGACATAGGGAGCCTCTTCCACAGATAGACAATGAGAGGTCTTGAGGCCAACTGAGACACATGTAGGCAAGGCCTGGGAGACAGGAACTTTGCGGACAGAACTTGGGCAGGTTGTTGGTGGGCAAATACAGTGTCCAGATTGCATTCCCATCCTGTCTTTTATTATTTATATAACTAAATGTCTAGGTTGACAGTGCTCCCTCCAAGAGCCAAAGAAACCAGAGGCACAAGAAGTCTTCTTTTGGACTGTTGGTCAGGGTTGTTCAAGAGACTGCCCAAACATACTGCCTATTACCATTGTCCTTGGCTGTCTCCCGGAGGTAGAAGGTAATTATCTACTGCTGAGGACACCATATACTTCAAATACAAGGTCTGGAGGCCCCTGATCTGGAATTGGCCTGAATGTCTCCTCCCTGAGGAGTAGCTGTCATGGAACCAGAAGCTTCCAAACAAAGAATGAAACTAACATTCCTACCCAGCAATACCACCTATGAACCACAATAACCGACATTGCACAAGACCCTTAAGGGTGCAGTGGCACACATACCTTGTTTGTAACCCACAGTTCTCTTCTTGGACTTAAAATCTGCTCAATGAGAGGAAAACCATGCCTGGTATTGGTAACCTAGCCACTTATCCAGGGTTAGTAAAGTCATGAATCTGAAACCACAACTTTACTAAACCAGCATAATCCATGAGTACACTCTAAATATTTATCGCTATACCCACAGATAAGTGTAGGCGTCACTCCTCATCAGGGAAATGTCTCTTTACAACAGAGATCATTACAAGAAAACTGCAGCCCAGTTGCGAAGCCCAGTCTCAAGAGATATATCTACAACTCAACTCCCACACCTGAGACTCAGGGAACATTGTAGAAGACAGGGTGGAAAGATTACAAGAGCCAAGGAAACAGGGTGTTTGCTGAGAGGTGATGTGTCCTAGTAATGTCAGAAGCAACACCAGTGTGACTGCCTAAGCAGGAACTGAACAAGGACAATTATAATCGTCATGCCTAAGCAGAGGGGGAAAGCTCACAGGGCCTCAACACTACACAAAGAACTAAGGAATGCTCAGGGCAGGAGAAATCGTCTTCCCCAGGGAAGAGCACACCAATTGCTTATTCAACACCAAACAGCCCTGAAAACATACATCTAAGCAACATACAGACTGAATTCATATGTATTTAGGAACACACAAACACACACACACACACACACACACACACACACACACACACACAACCAAGAAGAAAGAGGCCATGAATTTGAAAACTATCATGGAGTGGGTATAGGAGAAAGGAAGGAGAAAGAAGGGAGAAATGATGTTATTATATTATAATCTCAGAAAATGAATTTTTTAAATTAAAAATGCTTTAAGGACTAAATACAAAGCTATAGAAAAGCATCACTGTTCATTAGGTAAAGTAACAATGCTGCTGTCCCCTGAGTGTTTAGCCAGTGACAACTCTAGGCCGTGGTGTTGGTATTGGGTTGGCAAGGAGCTATACATGAGATAACTGAGGGAAACTACACTTGTGTCTTAGAGTCGGGAAGTCCAGTGGCCCTGGGGTCCTGCATCTTCCATGCGGACACTAGCACTGCAGGCTGGTGACTGACCTCCATGACTGCGTTTCTCCATTCATCCCATGAAAGCCTGGGCGTATCCTGTGTGTCTGCTTACGGCATCCTGGGAGACCGGGCTGCAGTCCCAGTCTTGTACAGACACATAGCGAGTGCTCTGCCACATTGGTTGCTCTGGTCTCGTCTGGTCTTGCAGCCTTGGATAGGAGTCTGCATCAGTCTGGTAGAAATCTTTTTAGGACACTCACTAGTGTTTTAGGCCCACCATGTTCAGAACATGAAGCCCCCCTCAGAGGCCCTCCCCAGCTCTTCCCCTTAGATGGAGGGCCTTCGTCCTTGGCTAAGCCCACTAAGCTAATTCTGATGCTTCTCTCTGTCCATCTACAGAACAGACTATTGGGACTCTGTCCCAGGGAGGGCTTCCTTTTGATTCTGTCTGGACACAGGCCTCTGGCTCTGAGCACTTGAAGGTTCAGGGAGGACGTGAGTGGCATGCTTCTCACTATCCAAGAAACTATCCATTGCCTTCCTTAACTTCCTATGGAGAGGATTTGCAGCTTCCATGGAAAATTAATTTTAAGATTTAATGCTTAGTTAAATAGACTCAGGGAGCCCTTGTAGAGAGTTTTTATGTTCAGTGAAGAAACCAACACTGGATGTCAGCAAGGGTGCTCACTCCTGGAGTTCCGCAACTCCAGTCATACACCCACTACCCAGCCAGAGGCTTCCAGAACCCACCAGACCAGGATGTCCCTGGTGGTTCTGAGATTTCTGATTGCTAGCATGGCTTTAGTGGATAGAGCTGGAGTCACCAGCTGTAAAGAAACTTTCTCAGTGTGGGAATGAAAGATATTTATTCTTCTTGGCCTTGACTGGCAGGGGCGTTCAAGAGAACCAGGATTGTAATATTGGGCAGTGGAACTTCTGGCAGGTGGCAGGGGGTCCGTAGGGCACTGGGGTTTCACTTCCACGGAGATTGTGGGATAACACCTGTCTCTCCTCCTCTGGGCATGCATTTTGCTCTGACACCCACTTCTGGCCATGGTCTTGTATACTCCCTGAGATCACCCTCTTTGACCATTCACAAAGCTGCTAAATAAACCTTCTCTCCATCTACACATCAAGTTGAGTGCCCCAGGCTTTCCACTATAGTGACCGAAAGCTGACAAAAGCACAAGGTCATCAGGATGACCTTTAACTTTCTCGAAGCCATAACTTGATGACCTGCAGCCTCCTTTTGAGATGTGACTATAGTCTCAGATTGTAGGAACAGGGGAAAGGGCTCCTTTTCAACCCACCAGTGTAGGCTTAGATTTTTTTCCAAAACCTACTTTAATTAGGGGTTCTTAAACACCTTCACTTCCCTTCTAACCCACTGACCAGAGGTAGGGAAGAAGATGGTTAATAGGACAAGAGGGATTTCAAGAGGGTCAGGATATTAGCAGTCCAGTCCAAAACATCAACCATGAATCAATAGTGGCAGTCCAACCCAATCAGAAAACACCCAACATGATTCAGTAGCAGTGGTTTGATCCAGAAGAAACCGTAAGGCTCTTCCATATCACCACAAGTCCCCAGAAGTGGCACAAAGCTCTCTGGTACTTCTTTAAGAGATCACAACAAGCAGAGATCAGCCAAGACCAGTAAAGCTTTGCAAAGTCAACCAATGCAAGAGCATCCCCCCACTGTCTGTGGGGTTATATTTACATTCCTTTTAAACACCATGTTCCCTCTCCAGTGTCTGTTTCAGCAAAACATCACATGCCCTCTCACAAGACAGCTTCCAGAAAAACGCCATGTGTCTGTTCTCAGCAAAACATCCTCTCATGTGTCTGCTTCAGTGAAGTAAATCCTGTCATCAGTTTCCAGAAAAATATCACATGACACAACTGAGTTGTTAGAGAAAGTAGAAATTTCCACTTCACACCAGGGTAATCGTTATTCCCAGTACTAGCCATCCATACTGGGGAGAAAGAAGGGGGTGACAGAAAACTGCTGGACCCCATTCACAGGGCTTAGACACTGACAGCAGATGACGCAGCTCTGAATATGGCCAGCAGGCCAAGCCCACAGAAGCCAAGCATATTTCCAGCAATGTTCTCAGCCCAGGGCAGTGCTGGCCCCTAGAGGGATGCTCTCCTCCCGCTCTTGGCCATCCAGGCTTCTGCATCAGCACAAGGCTCTTAGAATGGAAGAATCGTGATGTTACCTGGAGCCTAGCTCCTTGCCTGTTGATTGTTGACAGACACCATGCTAGAGAGTCCTCACTCAGGGAAAAGAGGAATCGCCCAGGGACAGGAAGCCAGTCATACAAGTACGAGTGTGGTGGAGTTGAACTGAACCCACAAAGTATACACTGAAGCCCAAACCTGGTGGTTGTGAGAGACAAATGTGACCTCTCTGGAGCCACAGGTTATGGTAGGGCTGATAAGGAAAGATACGGAGATACAAGGACATATGTGGGAAGATAGCCAGGTGAGATGGAGCTGAGGCTGGGGGATGCAGCTGAACCAAGGTCAGTGTGCGTGCATGACAATGTAGACAATTTGGTCAGGCCTGGGTGACCCCAGAGCCACTTTGAATTGGGGCTTCTGGCTACCCAAAATGTGACATGAAATGTCGACTGTGTTGTGTTATTTTCATGGCAGCCCCAGAAAATGAAAAGTCTCTGGGAAGGCAGCTGTCCTGACCCCTCCTATTCCAGACTCCTCAGCCCCCACCTCTAACCCTAACCACCCAGCATCCCCAACCTTCAATCTCCAGCCTCTAATCCTAGACTTTCAGACTTCAACCTTCTATCTCCAACCTTCTATCTCGGAGCCAACCATCAGCTTCCTTAACTTTTAACCTTAACCTTTACCCTCCAGTCTCCAACTTCTCCAGTCATGGACCTCCAACTCTAACATTCAATCTTGAATTTCCAGCCTTTCCTTGGAGTCTTAAAGTTACTTCTTTTACCTAAAATATTTTTCAAATGGGAAGAAACTGATGGCTCAGTAGTTTGGAATACTGGAGGATACGGGTCTATGTGGTGACACATAAATATATGTAACCCTAGTTCCAGGGGATCCAAACCCATCTTCTGACCTTCTTGAGTACCAGGCATACCTGGGGTGTACATACATACATACATACATACAGGTAAAATACACATACACGTAAAATAAATCTTTAAATAATTAAAAATGAGCAGACAATTTGGAATTGGTGTCACTAAAAGAGAACACATCCCTAAGTGTGTTTCCAGAAAGTGTTAGCTGAGCCGGTAAAGTGTGGGTGGTACCATCCCATGGGCGAGAGTCTGAGTGTGGGTGGTACCATCCCATGGGCGGGAGTCTGAGTGTGGGTGGTACCATCCCATGGGCGGGAGTCTGAATGTGGGTGGTACCATCCGTTCCATGGGCGGGAGTCTGAGTGTGGGTGGTACCATCTATCCCATGGGCAGGAGTCTGAGTGTGGGTGGTACCATCCCATGGGTGGGAGTCTGAGTGTGGATGCTACCATTCATCCCATGGGCAGGAGTGAGTCTCAAACTGACTCCTTGCTGTGTCATGATTTTGCTGACCCTCTCTCATGGTGTAGTATATAACCTCAATGGGGGGTTTCTACCCCACCTTTGATCATTCAGTTCCCAGTAAAAGGTGCAAATATATATATATATATATATATATATATATATATATATATATATGTAATCAGCACTAGAGCTGGGCAAATACTTCCCTCTAAGGAAGTATCTACTTCCCTGTCAGTAACCCTGTAGGAAGCTGCCCAAGCTCCGGCAGCCGCCGAGGCCCCAGCCCAAGCTCCGGTGGCCGGCAAGAGGCCACCCAGGCTCCCCGGCCGGCAAGAGGCCGCCCAGGCTCCCCGGCCGGCAAGAGGCCGCCCGGGCTCCATCCGGGAAGGCTGTCTGGCTCCGGGAAGGCCTGCGGCTCCGCCCATTACAAGATGGTGAGGGACCAGCAGGCTGCCAGGGAGGAGAGCCTAGCGCGCATGCCCGCTCTCTTCAGACCCTCCTCAAGCAATAGCCCCTCCCGAAGGGAAAATATGCTAATGAGGCATGGCTTGTGGCACCAATGAACGGTCCACATGCTAATGAGGTGTATCCTGGTGCACCAATCCACATCCACTACGACACCCCCTCTCCCTCCCTGGGAGAGTATAAAAGCCGCAGCTCTGCTGCTGTCCAGGGTCCTGGGAATCTACTATCAAGGTGCTCCTGAATAAAGCTGACTGAGAAGATCCCAGTGGTGGCGTGACTTTCTTGCTGGTTGAGGGAGGTGCGTCGCATAACCCTGAGTTGCCATGTTCCATCTGGGCAACTCCAATTGCCCAGCCCTCATGGCCATGTTTTCATGACTCACCTACCCCATGGCATCCTCTCCTCTCTCCACATGCTCTTTCCCCTTGTGGTGGTCCTACCTCGGACCCCAAGCTCAAGAATTGAAACTCCTCCTACCCCTCTTATGCCCAACTATAGGCTATAGGTATCTTTATTCAAAGATAGTTTTAAATTAAGGAGCAAAGTTACATAGCATTACTTGGTGTATGTGATTTCCTCATCACTGGGGGCAACTAGACCTTGGAGGCCAGTATTTAGCATTGTAATTCATAGCAACAGACCAAAGTTGGACACCTCCATGATCTTGGATGAACCTCAAACCATGAGCCCAAATGAACCACTCCTTAAGTTGCTCTTGTTGGCTGACTCATCAAAGCAGTGAGAAAAATAACTAAGACAGAAAGTAAGGTACCCAAGCTTACCCAGGACTCAGGTGCAGAGCCAGGGACCAGCACTGCATAAGGACAGGATCTTGGCAAAGGCTGTTTGCCCCTTCCATCAGCTCCCATGTCTGTAGTTGCAGAATACCTCATCCCTGGGCCAGACTATGGTGGAGGCGACCCTGGAAAGGCTTAACCCAGTCAGGCTCCTCCGAGCTACTTGAGCTAGACCTGCATCTTGGCCATTGTGACTCCTTCACCCTTGGTTTCTTTGACATCTATCTGCTGTCATTCCAAACGATGGCTCACTTTTAGCAGGGGCAGGCTAGCAAGAATTGCCTCAGGCTAAGGCTTCCCCTTCCCCACTCCTGCTCTCACTCTGGGTACCGGTTACTTTCCTGCATTGGAGTGGATCTCAGTCCCACACCACACTCTCCGATCTGCTGCCAGAGCCTGAACAAAATTACTCTTGCTATTTTTATCAAAAATCCAATGCAATTTTGTTCCCTTACACAGCTAGGTTTTGTAGCTTGGACAGTGTCTTGCAGGTCAGAGGATGAGTGTTTTTAAGCACTTTGCAGAATTGCTGTAGCCTGTGTTCTTGCTGTCCATTCTTCCTGTGGCCTTCTGCTAGCCTGTTTCTTAGGCACTTTGGAGTTGAGAGATTCTGAGGCCAGGCCCCCCCCTCCTCTGTATCATCACCCCCACACACCAGCCTACTCCCCCTGGCCCTCCAGTAGGCTTCAGAAGGAACCGCCTCCATGTCTATAATTATAACCTGCACGGTGCCCTGGATTGCTGTGGTCTGCTATTTTTACTTTTGCACTGAGGTTTTTGTCTTGTTCCTACCTCAGGTGCAAGGACACATGCTGGGCAGATGTCACTCCTCAGATCTGAGGTCATCCTAAGAGGCTGCCCCACTTCTCCCGGCAGTTATGCCCAGGATGAAGCTGTCAGGAGTTGGCAGCCTGATACTCCCAAAGAGGACTTTTGCTGGGAAGCTGTGTATTTAGATGGAAAAGCCAGCACCTTTGTTTTTGTCTGTTTATGAGCATAATTTCGGATGGGTATCAATGACCCCAAACCCATGACAGTACAGGAATGTCACAAACATCCTGGTCTCTCTGTTTACATGTGGCAGATGTTTTCCTGTATGTAGTTCCTGGAACCTACTCTGTATTCTATACCAGGTACCACGCCTTCAAAACTACATCCTCCCACTGCTGCAGAGCAGGTGAAAGTGACTCAGGGTCATCGCTGTCACCACTGAAGACAACATTCAATCACAGTGGCTTAGTACACGTGGCTTATGTTAGAACATCAGACCAGAGGCTGCTCAGGTTATCCACATGGGCAGCCTGCTCTGTCTCCATCCTCAGGATTCTGGGATTCCTTATTGCTACAGGGAAAGGGGGGAGGGGAGATCAGGAGGAGAGGAGAACAGAAAGGGGGAGGGGAGGGGTGAGGAGAGAGAGAGAGAGAGAGAGAGAGAGAGAGAGAGAGAGAGAGAGAGAGACTACCTAGTCTGATGTCAGGGAGTGACAGACACTATTTCCCCCTAAGGAAGCCCACAGAGCAGGCATCCAGACTCTGGTTATTTAAAGGGCAGCATCTCCCCCAGATATTCCTTCCACCTTTTCACTCTTCAATAGTTGGAGTCTGTGGCTCCCTTGGGTCAGCACAATGCCCCTGTGACTCAGTGCTGCGTAGTCCGTTGGGAGTTGGTCCGGTTTCATGCTGAGCAGGGGGTGGGGAGTGGGGTGGAGTCTGTGGGTTGGTGGGCCAATTACAGATAGTCACTGGGGCTGGTCTCATGTTTTGACCAGCATGAGAAAGTTACCGTGAGCTGGACTGTAGGCTTTCCACAGACACAGACTCCATAGTTCTGGGTGAATGTGTCTGAGAGGAGGAGAACAGGCTTCTTGGTTATTGTGTTGGGTTCTCACCTTCCACCCTTCCAACCCATATTCATCCCCATTCTTTTCAACCCCCAACAGGAAGTAGGAGAGAGAGAAGGTTAGAGGGAAAGGGAGTACAGACTACTTCCTCCTCATTAGGGGTGTTGGGTTCCTTGGTGGCAAGTCCAATCTCTGTCATCAGGATATCTCCAACCAGAAATCCAGCAACAGCCAAAGCAGCATCAGCAGGGGGAGCGGCAGCTGCCACAGGCTCTCCTGTTTATACCCTCTCCACAGTCTCCAGAATGAAACTAAACTTCCTGCCCCTGCCAGAGCACGAGACAATCATAGCAGCTGTTGGCAATCTGAAGCAGCCCCATATTCCACACCTGGGATTAAAACAATAACATATTCACTAACATAACTGGGTTTTTAAAGAAACCAAAATTCTCACTACGGTTTTCAGTCCGCTGCACTATGTGCCTCTTGAGAGCTGAATTGGACGCCCCCGGGTTTTCCAAGTGTGCACGGATGCTTGGTCTGCTTGGGGGCATCTAACAGAAAATAGAAAACCCTATTAATGGGGCCATTTTTATTACTAATTGTTATTATCATCATTATCTTTGTGTGTGGATGGATGGGGCATGTGCATGGGGATTGGGATGAGGAAAGGTTATCAGACGGCGTCCTTGGGTCTTGGTCCTTGCCTTCTGCCTTGCCTGAGGCACCGTTTGTTTGGTTGTTGCTACTGTGCACACCAGGTTAGCTGGCCCATGAGCTTTCAGGGATTCTCCTCTCTCTACCTCCCATCTCACAGTAGGAACATGGGGATTACAGATGCTTATGATCGCATCCACTGCATATGGTTCTGGGATTCAAGCTTACGTCCTCGTGATTATCACACCAGCCAGAATACTCTGTTTGATGAGTGTCCAGTGATGTTGGCTGGGTTATTAATCTGTGTTTCTGTGAGATTGAACATCTTCACTTGCACACTTTTATGTGGTTAGTTTGCTTGGGAAGTTGTCTGTTCAAATCTTTTGCCCATTCACTTAATTGGCTGTTTGCGAACTGGCATTGGGTCTTAGAGATTTCTGTATTCAAATGTGAGCTCCTATTAGACATATGAGTTTAAAGTGTTGTCTTCCAGAGGTTTGTTGGTGGTTATTCCCTGACCCCGCCCCCATTTCTCTCGCTCCCTTTCCCTTCTGTGTGCGAGTGTATGAGTGTACACGCGCGCGTGCTTGTGTGTATGTGTGTGTGCGCGCGCGCATACCCGTGGAGACCAGAAGAGGGCATCATCTCCCTTGGAGCACAGTCCATGCACACTGCTCTCTTCCTGGTATGCATACTATAGTCCTGGCATCACCAATATCTTGCGATTTCCATTGCGACTTAGATGTTCCCTTCACAGCTTGGCACACAGCTACTCAGGGCATCTGTGTAGGAACGCTGATCTTGCTATACATTGTTTGTTTTCAGCTAGTCTCCATGCCTCTCTCAATCTTGCATCTTCCATGTCTTCAAAACCAATGCCACCTGGATGTCATTGCCAAGTTCTGCGGCCAGCTGACAACCCCGGAAACAACTGGGGAAGGGATAGAGAAACCCTTCAGGTTAGGCTTCCTCATGATTCTTCACAGATGAAGCCTCTGAGGGGTGTAGGTCTGACTTCTCTACTGTTCCAGTGCAGTGTGCGAGGTGCTCTTCAGTGGTGGTGAGACAATCACAGCTGCTTTTCCATACCAGCCTGGCACTCCCCTGTCCCCTAATTTCCTGTTAAACAAAATGGTCTATCATGTCTCAATTTAGCTTCACATAAGTTCTTAGACTCAGGCAGAATGAAGCCAGGTTCTTGGCCAAAGTTACCTGCTAATGGCTCTAGTCAAGTTCCTGATAGTCATCGCTCCCTCCAAACCCTCACGAGCTGGGTCTCCTCTGTTCACGTTTTCCTCATTTCTCAGATCACCTAGGGCAATATGCAGTATAGAGGCAATGGTTCTGACCCTGGAGACATCCTCCCATGATTGCCTCGGGTGCCCTGTGGACTCACTCTCTGGCTCAGGGAACCAGCCATGTTTCTTCCTTTTGCTGAGTCCCAGTGACTGGTTTCTCCTTGGCCTCAGTAGCCTGAGCAAACATTCTTGCTGATTCATAAGAAACTCGAATGGTCTCTTTTGATTTCATGGGTGTACATGGGGAGCCTAGAACTGGACTTCTAGTGTCTTCCTTTATCACCCTTGAGACAGGATCAACCCAGATTCATCCTAAGAGCTTGGGACTTTTTTCCCCTAAGCTGGAGGCCAACAAGCCCCAACAATACTTCGGTCTTTGTGTCCCCTCCGGCCCCTCAGTCCTGAGCTTCCAGACTTGCATGGCCATGCCTGACATTGCATGCAGGCACTGAGGGTCCTCACGCCTGTGCATGGGTGCTTACTTGCTGAGCCATCACCCCAGCCTCCAATGCCTCCTGGGTAATCTGTCTCAGGGACTCCAGCTTCTTAGTCCTCCCTGGACCCTCAGCTTCCTGCACTTTGGGGGGAACAGGGATACAGAGCTCCCCTTCTCCAGGCAGAAAGCAAAGCTTTGGTCAGGTCTTCTGCTTCTTATCCAACCGGCAGGCCACTGCTAGATCTGTGTTGTCCAGTTTTTACTCTTTTTTTCCATGTTATTTAAAGTTGTCTCTGGAGAGAGAGGCTCTGGCTCTGGCTGCTCTATCTTGGCTGAAAGCTGCTTTAATTTTTTTCTGCTTTAACCAATAAAGGTTTTACTAGAAATATTTATTCAACAAATATTTATTTCTACAATGTCAACATGCCTAGTACTGGCTTGGGCTTGAGGAGGTAGGGCTGTGAAGACAGACAGAACCCCAGGCCTCTGAGGTGAGCCAGGCCTAAGCAAGCCTCACAATTAGCTATTTAATTACCATGGTGATAAGTAAGGCTTATAAAAGCTGACAGCATCTGAGCAAACGTGGCAAAGTTGACCTGATTATTTATGAAAGGTTTGTTTTGGAAAATAGACTATAATGAGTTCATTTGCAGGATGAGGCAGAGAGATTCTCCTGGAATCCCCAGGAGAGAAGTGAGGGAGCCTTGGACGAAGGGAGTGGGGCGGGATCTCCACAGGGTTCTGTCTTACCAAGCCGTAAGTGGCTCTGCCTGGCAGCCTGACAGATGTCCATCCAACAGGTGGAGCAAGGAAGATGGGGAAGGTGCTCAGGTGGAGGTCCCCAGGCATCTACCTGAAGCTGCTCACTCCCTGCTCACCTTTACTTTCTAGTAACCCACACACTGAATTACAAACATAAAATAGCCCCTGGGGACCCAACCTGCTGGACTTCTTCCCTTTAGGACGGGAAAGTAGGGGTCAACGACGGGGGAGAATATCAACCAAGACCACTCGGGGAGATGAGGGTGGAATTAGAGTCCCTGCCTGCTGAGTTCCAGAATAATAGGCTCTCTCTTGCCTCCTCCCTCCCTTAGCCACCGTGCCTACCTGAAAGTGACTCCTGTCCCTGTCTGGTGATGCCACGGAGCGTGGTGCTGGAACAGACTCTGTGCTGTGCATGTTAGCAGCCCCTCCCTCCTCTCCAGCACCACCGATATCTTCTGACTGCTCTTGCAGGGATCATCCCACCAACAGCCGCCGGCAGAGACCATTACATTTATTATTCATACCAAGGAGGGTTTCAGGGCAGCTGGCACACACTAACTGGGAAGCACATTATTGTTTCATTAAAGATTGATCACACATGCAGCTGGTCATTTAAATAATGGCTCTGCTGACACTGTTAATTGAATGATAAACGATTCCACCCCTGCCCCTCTAAGTCAATATCAGCGCTGCTCCAGAAGAGCACAGTCTGTTCTCTGGCATGGGGCTAGGGAAGGCCAGGGGCGGGGCAGGTCGTTCTGGTTGCCCGCAAGTTGCGTTTGGGGGTCACAGAGGCCAGGCAGGAGCATTTCATACTACCCAAGTGTTCAAGAACCCATGCACAGCTGCCGAGAGCTCAGCCGAGTTCAACTTCTCCACAAGGAACTTGATTTAATTTAATAAGACAGATACTGTGTGCAGTTTAATGCCACTTCATTACAGAAGCAGACTGATGGAGGCTCAGGGTGTTAGATGGCACACTGGGCATCATGGGCCTGTGCAGTTCTTCTGGAGTGGATGGGCTCCACAGACTGCTGGGATAGAGGGAGACATCAGGGAGCGAGGTCATGTGTCACTCACTCGTGCACTAGCTCATTCATTCATTCATTCATTCACTCATTCACTGCTCATGCATTCATTGACTCCTCCCATTCACGGATTCCCTCACTCATGCATTCATTCTCATTTGCCTATCTGTTCATTCATTCATTCATCACTCACTCATTCATCGATTTGCCCACTCACTCATTCATCGATTCGCCCACTCACTCATTCATCCCTCCTCATTTACTCATTCACTCTTATTTGTCTATCCACTTATTCCTTCATCAGCTCGCCATCTTCACTTGTTCAATTCACTGTTTAGGGCTTCTAGAGCTGTGATTAAACACCATACTCAAAGGCAACTCAGAAAGGAAAGGGTTTAGTTATGGCTTACACCTCCACAGCACAGTCCATCATGGAAGGCAGTCAGGGCAGGAACCTGGAGGCAGGAGCTGATGCAGAGACCATGGACGGTGCTGCAGAGGCGTTCTCTCCACAGCTTGCTCAGCCTGCTGTCTTGTAGCACCCAGGGCCACCAACCCAGGGGTGACGTTGCCCACAGTGAGCTTGGCCATCTTATATCAATCATCTCTCAAGCAAATGATCCACAGGCTTGCCCACAAACCAGCCTAGTGGGAGTATTTTTTTTTTTAATTGAGATTTCTTAATCCTAAATGACTCTAGCTTGTTTGGAGTTGACACAAAGTCAGCACATCCATTTACTTACCCGTTCATTCATTGATTCATTAACTCATTGACTCCTCATTCATTCATGCACTTGTTCATTCACTAGTTGAGCAGTTCATACACCCATTCATTCATGGACTCATTCATTCATTCATTCATTCATTCACTAATTTATTCATGCCCTGTTCACTCACTCATTGATTCCCTGACCCATTCAGTCATCAGAGCTCCCTGGGTCTCATTTTGTGCATGTGTGTGACATAAGACCTCCTCTTTCAAAACTGTTGTTTAAGAGGTAAAGGAGGAGGATTGGACAGCTGGGCAAGGGCTGCCGAGGGGACACCTCAGGTACCTGTGTGTGAACACAGGGAAGGGAAAGCACAGCAGAGCATTGCAGGAGAAGTATTTCTGTAAGGAGAGTAGTCAGCGCCATCCTCCAGGCGCACAGAGCCCATCTTGGCTGCCTGGCCTTTCCTTCCTTGGAGGGCAAGAGCTGGAGTGTGGAGCGGCCTGAGAAAGTAGGGTGGAGAGTCGGGCTGGAGTCCTGGCAATGACAAGTCTCCAGTGTGCTTTGTGTCCGGTCAAGGCTGCAGATGGGTGGCATGAAGCTGGATCTGACAAGCAGCCTCCAGAACCCAGGGCTCAGATACTGACCCCTGTGCTTTCTAGTGGAGCCGTGATTGTGGGTCTAGGCCATCTGGGCCATTTGAAAGAAGCAAGCCATGGCTGGCATTCCTGTTGTTTGCTCCTCTACAGGCTTCTTGGAGGAGGTGGCCTTTGTGTGGACTACACAGTGGCCTGTTCCAAGGACAGAAGCATGCCTGAGCCTCTTCCCCCTCCCCATACTGAAGATGTGTTTGTTCTGCTGGGAATTTCCAGTGAAGTTAGGTCTCATATCAGACTCTCTGCCCCCTACCCACCCTCCACACCCCCCTCCCTGCACATCCTGGGCCAGGGTTCCTACCCATCCACACCTCTCCCTGGACCTGTTTGGCTTTTCCAGCTGAGCAGCCTGGCACTGGCAGTCTTTCCAACTCAGTTGGACCTGGACCTGTCTGGTCCAGGCTGATGCAACCAAGGAGGCGGCGTATGGTCATTCCCTCCCTATCCTCACAGAGACTAGAGGCAGCAATGGGCTGAGTTACACCCAGAGGCTCTGGAAGTGACCTTTATACACTTCCCCCAGGGAAAACCCTGCCTGCTCAGAGTGATCAAAGCATAGAAGATGGTTAGAGGGTGGGAGTAATTCCCATTACTGACACTGTGTGTGACATTCTATTTGGCTTAAGGTAACTCTGAAAAAACACAGTGGTCGATGCCAGGGTCTCAGGGTCAAGGTGGGTGGTGACAGTGTGCTCTGCCCCTGGATTAAGGATGAGACTGACCATTGGGTGTGGGAAGAGGTTGGGTGATTGAAATTCAAGCTATCATCTTGCCTTTAATCATGGTGTTCTGAACCATTAAATAGCCAACAATTGCTTTTTGGAAGCATACCTTAAGTTTGACTAAGAAGCCGTGTATATAATAGAGAATTGTCCCAATTATGTCTGCTTCTCTATGTGTGTCGGGGGAAGGGGATCAGAATTTAGCACTGTGGAAAATTAAAATATCGAGAAGGCAGCTATGGAAAAGATGAGTTCTCCTCCTCAGCCGCTCTTTCTCCCATGATTAATCAGATGATGGGCTAATCCAAGCGGCAGGTTTTGCTGAGGCTGCGTTTTGGGGCTTCACTGAGAGAGAACAGGGGTGAGGTGTGGCTGAGCTGTGGGCGCTGGGGCCTCGATTGGAGCTGATGGGGCTGTGCTGGCCGGGTTACTACCACTTTCCCTAATTTCTTTCCACCCGCAATAGCACAGAGGGCTCAGTCCTCCTGAGACGCAGCAGTGTTTACTCAGGGCAAGATCCACTCAGGGGTCAAGACCATTTCTTCAAGGTCAAGCTGCAAAGTGAGCTCACGAACAGCATTTTAATTTGTCTCAGACATTGATCAGGAATGTGCTTGGGGCAGGAGTTGGGAGCTCAGTACGTTCTTAGAGCCCCGTCTGTACCTGTGCTCCTGTGCCCGTCCGTACCTGTGCTCCTGTGGGCACTCTGTGGTCATCTTCTGCCTCCTTGCCTCCCTGGGTACCCCTGGGGCTGGCATTTGCCTTCTGCCTATGTTGCCATTGGAATCCTGAGCATCTGAGTCTGGGTCTCCAGAACGCTACATTGCTGAATACCGAAGATGCCGTGTCATTGCCAGTCTTGATATGCCCCCAGTCCTCCTGGAAGGGGGTCTTCATCCAATCAGTTCAGACACAGCAGGCGGGGCATGGCATATGAGCTAGTGAGCTGGACCCAGGGAAAGCAGCATTAAGTAGGACTGCAGTCTCCGAATTCACATACCAGAGACTGCCCCAGGTGAGTTTTAGAGACAGGGTGGGGTTTCAGCTAGCATGACATTCCAGTGTCCTTTTAGAAAGGGACAGTTAGAGCAGACAGGTGTAGGAAGGCCCTGTAAGGATATGGAGAAGAGGTAGCATCTGTACACCCAGGAGAAAAGCTGAGACACTAAATACCAATGATTCAGGGTGCCTGCCAGCCCGATTGCGTCTTTGTGGTGGCTGGGCAGTCATTCAGACAGTTCAGTAGGTTGGACCTTTGGGATATCTCGGTGGGGGCCAGGAACCTCTGAGGGTCCTATAAGGTTCCTGCTAAAGTCCAGTACCCTTTGGAAGCAGCAGCCTCCCCCGGATGCCCTCAGCCTGTGTATTTTGCTGCTCCTCCAGCCCCCTTGGGAGATTCCTAGGTCCTTCCTGAATGCCCACTGTGCTTCCCTGATTAGCTGCCCCAATCCCATTTTTAGGTGTTTTACTCCCTCTTGCTGACCCAGCAGTGTGCTTCATGTTATTGTATCTGTCAAGCCCTGGAAATCCATCATTCTCCATTGGACATGCGTTCCCCAATGGGAAGAGCAGTACTCATTTTATCCTAGGCAACTTAAGGGGAATCATGCCCCGTGATAAACCATAGGAAACCACTGTGCGGGGGAAGGGCACATGGGAGTGGAGCACGAACAAGGATTTCACTTGCCAGTGCCATCTGGCTCTGGAGTGTCATGTTGGACACAACAGTACTGTCACACTTGGGAGTTACAGAGACTGAACTGGGAATAGCCACTTTCTGAATGACTTAACCTCACTGGGCCTCAGTTTCCCCATCTGAGAATATATGTGTCTCAGATGCTGAAAGACCTACAAGTCTGTGGCACAGAGGAAGGTAAGGGTCAGAGACATGAAGAGCTGTGTGAAGCTCTAGCTCCGAGGTATTCTTCCTACCTCAACCCACCCCACAGTGCCAGCCTTAGTCTCATGGCTGGTTACGGTAACCCCATGCTCAGATGTGGGGTACACCAGACACAGGTACACCTGTATGCAAGAGACGTCTATTCCCTGGCATGAACCATCAACTTATGCTGACAGTCACCTGTGCGTTTTGAGCGTGCCCAAATGGTTTCTTTATGAGAAAGTATTTGTTTTTGTGACCTTTAAAAAGCCCAATTAAAGTTTATATAGTGCTGGAAGGGAGAGCTCACTTCTGAGTTACTATGAGGTCTGCAGACTGCATTATTCTGGTGAAGGGGGGCTCCTCCCTCCTACTGTCCCCCCAGGGCTTAGCCTGATGGATCTCAGGGAAGGGCTCTTCACTGGGGACATGCAGCAAGGATGAGCTACAGGAATAGACCTGTGTCATCCTCTGTGTTGTCTATGATATTACGACCTGCATCCAGCCAGATGTGTAACTGCCCAGGCTGTGCTGACCAATGACCCACCATGGGCAGTGCTTCAGCGTCTCCTGCCCCACTGACCTTACAAGTGGGACACATACAAACACAGAGGTCCCCAAACAACCTTACTGTGACTGTGATGTTGAATTCAAACAGGTCTGCCCTCTCTCTGAGAGGTGCATACTGACAATTGGAAGCACCGTAAGTGTCCATGTCATGTGACATGCTGGTCATAGCTACAGGACCCCACAAAGTGGACAAGAGCTAATGAGGCCCTTGTCTGAGTCCCCTGAGAGGCATAGGTTAGACCTGAGCGATGTCCCAGGGCTTGTGCTTTCCTGGGATGGTGTGAAGGCATCTGTGCCCATGTGGGCCAGTACACCCTAAGTGCAAGTGACGCTGGCTGGGCAATGTGGTCAAACAGGGGCTAGGCAGCTACAGGGGGGATCAGAGGACTGTCTTGGGGCAGAGTAGTTGGAAGCTGTGGCCCTGGGTCCTGGTCACAGCTTGGCCAACAGACCCCATGTGGTTCATGGCCTCTCCTAACATCTTGGGAACAGGTTGAGAGTCAGGCCTGCCAGAAAAAGCCTGGAGATTTTTTTGTACATGGTGATAAATAGCCAAGAAGGAGCAGAAGGACCATGTGATTCTAGGTGCCCAGCTGAGGGGCTCATGTTCCTCTAGGCCCTGGTCACTTGTCTTCTGAACACAGACCCATCCTGATTCCCATCTGCAGGAACTCCTGATGGAAATGTGGTGAGCTTGGGCTCGTGCTGGAGAAGCCACCAGACCTGTCATATCCAGGGCCCAGATAGATTTTGGGGTGCTGGCTGTGAGCTCTGGGAAGCCAGGTAGGGAGCAGGTATCTGCTGGAGCCCCTTACTGGCGGCCCCACCATGAAGATTAAGGCTGCTTCTGTGCCTCATCCAGGCATCTCTGAAAAAGCCCCTAGGTGTATCAGAGTGTCAGCCAGGCTGTCACCGCACCTTCAGGAGAAAGGTCACCAGACCTCTGCTTGTTTGCAGGCTCTGCAGAAAAGGCCTAATTACTAATTAAAACTCAGGCTTTCCGGGTTGGAATGCTAATCCTTCACAGCTGCGTGGCCTTAATCACACTTCTCCTCTGACATTCTAAAGAGCAGGGCTGAAACTGGGAGGGATGTGTCAGCTTTCCACAGACTCTGTGGCCCCAGCCAGAGTTACACCCTACCTCTTGTCTCCAGACTCTGGCAGACAGAGATGTCTTCATCTCTTCTCTTCTGCTCTTCCCTTGAATTCACAGCAATGCAGCTCCCAGGAGGCCAGGGCCTCTTCTTTTCCTGTGTTTCAGTTGTGGCCTAAAGAAGCCTCTTGGGCCAGTGGCTCCTGGCTCAGGCAGGCCCTGAAGCCATTTCCCAGCTGTCCCTCCCAGTCATTATGACTCTGACTGCCTTGGGTTTGTGTCTCTATGGTTGCTTGACTGGTGCCTAGACTCCATCTTTCCTAGAACTGGGGTCCAAGCATCTTGGAAGCCTAGAAAGAGAGGGTTCGTATAATAAATGGGGAGGGGGACATGAATGGCGAATTTTGAGAGCCTCACTCAGGGGTCTGATTATCTGAAAGGAAAATTATCCCATCAGCCAGCTCTGGGTCCAGGCTGCCCTTCCTTATCTGGAATGCTTCATTGCCCCATGTCCAGGCGGACCAGGTCCTTCCACTGCTGGCTCGGTGCGTTCTCCTACCTGCTCTAGCGCCTGCTCTGGTGGGCTCACCCTCATACACTGCACTGCCTGGCTGGCCCTCCTGCGATGCTGCTCTCTGGAGCCTCGCCACAGTTTTATCCAGAACCTTTGCCATCAGCTGACATGGACTCAGCCGTGTGTTTGAGGGCAGTCGCTCTTGTCCCCTTGGAACACGGCTTCTCCCAGCAGGGCCTGAACCATGGCCAGCACTCTTACAGTCAGCACCAGGTCTACATTTGCCCAGCAAAAGACTGAATGGACATGGTGATGGATGAACGCTGAGACTGTAGAAGCCAAAGAGAGAATTAATGGTTTTCTGGGGGCTCAGGATGGGATAGGGGAACCCCCCCCAGCCAATCAGGCAGGGAAGGAGGTGTTGCAGCTCAGACACCTGCATATCCAGCCCAGGCACCTGGGCAGCCAGTGGCTGGCACAGTGATCCCCCTAGAAGTCCCATCCATCTGTAGAGTGGGCCTCTCGGCACCTGCCATGGCCTCCACACTCTCTCTGAGGTGGAGAACTCTATTTCCTGAGTTGCAATGCTCAATAGCTCAAACACTTCCAGGGCAAGGAACTGGGTCACCAGGAAGGAGCCATGATATGTCACTGTATGACTTCCTCGAGTCTGTTTCTATTTACCTCAGGTGCAGAGAGAAGCCACAAAGACTCTTCCCAAGTCTTGCACTCATACGTTACATGAATGCAAGTGAAGAGTTCTCACAGGATCATGCAGGTCACCAGCAGGTGGAGTGGCAAAGACCACCCCGCAGCCCGAGGCTCATGCCCACCCCAGTCAGCCTTCAGCCTCCCGTACACTCTAGCACCCGCTAAAACCACGTGCAGTTGGGTGGAATTAGAGGCCGCTGAAGGGAGGATAGATGAATGGCTAGAGTCTCCTCTGGTGACGATCTACCGACACACGTCCTCTCCTGGGAGCTCACTTGGGTCATCATAGCCACCCTGATTTCAAGATGATAGTCACATTGCCGTGTATGGGAGATGGACATCAACACACATGGTTAGCTTCTAGACCTGGCAGCTCCATAGAGAACACACTCCACAGCTTGGGACGTGTCACAGGAGTGGGCTTTACTCTCACTCAGATCGGAAGGTGTCTCTGAATGTTCCAGCCAGCATTCTCCTCCTCTCTTCTGTTTCCCTGCTGTTTAAGTGAAGTCAGCTGATAGTTGACAGAAGGTGGGTTCCTTCTCTCACGGCCACACTTCGTGGGACACTTGCAGATCCACACACCTGTAGATATGGACACAATGTCTTAGCCTGCTTTCTAGACTTTGATAAACACCATGATCGAAAAGCGTTTATTTGGCTCACACGGATAGTCCACCATCAGGGAAAACTGAGTCAGCAGCCTAGGGACAGGAACTGAAGACCAGGAAGGGGTCCTGCCTACTGGATTGCTCCTCATGGCTTTCTCAACTTGCTTTCTTATAGCACCCAGGACCACCTGCCCAAAGGGATGGCGCCACCCTCAGTGGGCAGGCCTCTCTCACATTAACCAATCAATCATTAATCATTAATCAACATGCCTCACAGGCTTGCCTATAGTTCAATTTGATAGAGGCATTTTCTCAATTGAGACATTTCTTCCTGGATAACTGTAGTTTCTGTCAGGCTGACAAAAGCAAGCCAGGACAACACACAAATGGTCGTGTGTGCACGCGCGCGCGCGCGCGCGCGCGCGCGCGCGCGCACACACACACACACACACACACACACACACTGCACTCAATTATATAGAGGCTGACTACACACTTGGTCTAAATGTGTAGTACTGTGATTCTATGTAGGGACCAAAACCATCTATAAAAGACCTTATAGACTCGTGCTGGCTAGTTTTATATCAGATTGACACAAGCTAAAGTCATCTGAGACTTTATTGGAATCTCAATTGAAAAAATGCTTCCGTACGATTGGGCTGCAGGCAAGCCTGTAGGGCGTTTTCTTAATTAGTGGTTGATGGGAGAGGGCCCAGCCCATTATGTGTGGTACCACTTCTGTGCTGGTGGTCTTGGGTACTATAAGAAAAGCAGTTTGATCAGGCTATGAAAGTCAGTAAACAGCACCCCTCTATGGCCTCTGCATCAGCTCCTGGTCCTTGCTGGGTCTGAGTTCCAGCCCTGTTTCATCACAGCAATAGTAATCCTAAGAGAAGACTTTTTAATCTTTTTTTTTTCTGGTTCTTTGAAACTGTAAGAAGAGCATTCCAGAAAATAGGTACAGGAGAGACCCAGTATTGCTGCACCCTGGAACATGTGTATCTCTCCCTTGGATGTAGGTCTTTCCTCACTGCTGCAGAGGGGTATATAGCATCTGTCTTGACCAACTGAGCCATTCTTTGAAGCCTCCGCACTTCCTGCCCAGATACCAACAGCAACAGAGAGGAACAGCCCAGGAAGCACAGGCCCACAAGGCTGACCACCTACAGGCTGGACCCTGGACAGCAGAGCTGAACTGCGCTGTGTGTAGAGTTCACAGCTGGGCCTCCTGTAGCTCCTGAGTGAGTAGAGGAGAGGAGAGCCACTCTGCAGGATTCATCATCAGAGCCCCCCAGTGGGCTTTGCTCATCATGGGTCAGATCAGTCTCACTCATACTTGGTCAGTGTGTGAATCTCCATTCTGATGTCTCGTGAAGCCCCGTGCTGTGAATCTAAGGGTCTGTTTGAAGACCAAGCTGGCAGAGACCGGCAAGCGTACTAGTTATCTTCTTCTACACAGCCCCTCTCAGGTGATTGAGACCATGGCTATCCAGGCTCTGGCATCTGCCAGGCTTGGTACAATAAGAATCTTGTGTCAGCCTCAGATTAGGATGTCAGCTCTGAGGATGGATGGGGAGCACAGATTCTCCATTCTTCTGCCTTGCCAGCTGCTTTCTCTCTTCCCTAAACAAGACTCCTAGGCTCCAACTCTGGGACCTCCGAGCCATGGTACAGAGTCCTCATAAAGAAGGTTCTATTCCCATCCTCTCAGCCAGAGACAATCCTGCTCCCAACAGCTGGGTTCAGAAAGCTGCTTCCTGGATGGAGCCACTGGTCACGTCTCTGTCCTCCAAGGAAAGAGGGGCAAGGCTTCTGTCTGTGTTCTTCCCTCCTTTCCCCCTAGTCCCAGGCACATAACAAGAGCTCAATAAGTATTCATCGAAGAAATGAAATTTGCAAGACATTTAATAGAAACACTGCTAGAGTCTGTTGCCCCAGACTTTGTTTCTCCACCTGATATTTGATGGTTGTTAAACCAGAGACCATACTATCATCATTCCTCTGTCACCTGTCTGGCACTGTGCTCCCAAGGCTCCTGACAGCTACAGATGCAGCTCAAGGGCCTGCATATCTGCATGCTCTTCCTGGCATTTGCACACTGTGATTCTGGCAGCCTCTGGTCTCACACACTTCTGGCTGCGGGTTAGTTTGCCCTGGAGACTGGGGCACGGGAGACCTGGATTTGGTCTGTTAGCTGGTGGATTCACAGTTGGGTGGGAGGCTTTGTTTGACATCTTGAAAAGATGAAGTCAGAGGACCAGGCCAGCCCTTGTGATGACTAGACAAGATCTAGAATCACCTAGGAGACAAGCTGCAGAACATACCTGTGAAGAAACATCCAAATTAGGTTAACAGAGGCGGGAAGACCCACCCTAGAAGTGGGTGACACCATTCCCTAGGCTTGGGTCTCTCAACTGATGGGGCATTTATCCATCTGCTTCCTGACTGAGGATTCTGTGACAGCTGCCTCAAGCTCCTGCTGCTGCGACTTCCCCGACCAGGAAGACTGTCTCGGGGACCCTTTCTCTCTTCAGTGACTTTTGTCAGAGTATTTTATCAAAGATCAAGAAAAAATAACATAGGCCCAAAAGAGGCAGAGATGAGTAGAGGGTCCCGGGGACTCTTTCTTGGCAATCCTGAGGTTTTCAGCGAGTGGAGCCGTGTGAAAATGGGCACAGTGTCCACTACTCCCACCCACTGTAGACTGCTTTCCAGGTGAGAGCAGAAGCCACACAAGGAAAGTCCGTCTATCTCCCTCTGAGCTCAGACAGAGCACTAGAGAAGAAACCAGGGATCCAGACAGCAACCACCCAAACCAGCTCAGGTTACAGATGACACAGTCTCCCTAAAATATTACTTAATAAATAACAAACAGGAGTTAGAACAGCAGGCTACAAGTCTATAAACACCCTTCATGTGGCTCCCCGCTGCCATGGCGGCACACACTTTGATCCCAGCCCAGGGCAAGCTGGGGCAGGAGGAGCTCTGTGAGTTCAAGGCCAGTGTACTCCAGTCTACACAGTAAGTTTCAGGCCAGGCCAGCCAGGGCTATGCCATGAAAGACTGTCTCAAAAAGACCCAAGCCAGAACCCAAACAATAAAGATCTTAAATTTTTTTTTCTCTATGCACCTGTAATAATCCAAAAGAAAAATTGGAGAAAGAAATTTCATTATGTTATCATTACAAAGAACAAAATAATTAAGGTGCCAGATTTGTAGACTAAAATTTCTAAAATACTGTTCACAGAAACAAAGGAACGCTTCGTCACACAAAGACAAAGACTGGCATTGTCCTCTCAGCGTAGCCACAGATTCAGTGTAATGCCTTTCAGAGCCATAGCTGGGATCCCTTTTAATCTTTGCTGAACTAAATAACTTGGGTTGGTGAGACGGCTCAGCAGGTAAGGCTCTTGCCTTCAAGCCTGATGGCCTGAGTTCCATCAGGGGGCCCATGTGGTGGAAGGAGAGAACCAGCTCCTGACAGTTGTCTTCTGATTCCACATGCAAGTCCTGGCGTGCATGTCCACATGTGTATGTGTGTGTATGTGCATATATATATATATATATATATATATATATATATATATATATATATATATATATATATATATGTCAGTATGCTGGTCATTCTATCTCTAGCTGATAATGCTATTTTGGAAGGTTCTGGAAACTTTAGGAGGTGGGGCTCAGCTGAAGAAAGCAGGTCGGTGTCTCTGGCCCTTCCTGCCTGTCTGCTCTCTGGCCACCGTGAGGTGAACTCCTTTGCACCTCCACATTCTCTCTGCCATGATGCACTGAGCACACAGCAATCTTCCCCTTCCTACGCTTCCCTTTGGTGCCATGGTCACAACAGCACAGCGTTCCAAATACACAGGTGCTCACCTAAATGGTCTTCAATTAGGAGGCCAACACCAGAGAGAAAGTATTGCTCGCTGCCAAGCCTGACAACCTGAGGTCAATCCCCAGGCCACGTGCACTGGATAGAGAGGACAACTCCTGAAAGCTGTGCAAGTCACAGCACTAGCACACACACACACACACACACACACACACACACACACACACTCAATAAAAAAAGTAATAAAACTTTAAAAAATTCAAAGTGAATCAAAACCTTGAGTGTGGGCCTGGAGTGAGATGTCAGTAGTGCTTGCTATGTAAGTGTAAAGATTTGAACTTGGAGCCTCTACATTCACATAAAAATCCAGGCATGGCCACACATGTTTGCAAGTCAAGTCCTGGGGATCAGTGTAGGTTAGAGACAGGAGGATCATGGGAACTCGCTAGCTCCCAGCATAGCTTAAAAACTCAAAGGAATGAGGTGGGAACTGACTGGCAGGACATCCAGTGTCCTCTGGTCGCTGTGCATACGCAGCCACGGCACCCTGCCCCCAGACATGTAAGGGCTAGAACTACAAAGTCTTAGGGAAGAGGTAGGGTTCCATCTCCACAGCCTTGGGTTAGGCAACAGTTTCTTTGATGTGATATCAAAAGTGCAAGAAGCAAACAAAACAGCAACAAAGAAAAACCCAAGATAAATTAGACTCTATGAAAATGCCAACATTTTGTGTTTCAAGCAATAAGAAAGTGAGAAGACACCAGACAGAGGGAAGACAGCAGCTGCAAGCCCACTAGCTGACAAGGGGTTAGCACCCAGAAGACATGGAGAATGCTTCCTACTCAATAATTAACAGACAGACAACCCCACATTTTAATGTAAAGAGAATTGAAGAGACGCTTCTCCCAAGAAGAACTGTAGACGGCCAATAAGCTCACGAGCTGTGAGATCGCATTAACCATCAGGGAGATGTGGATCTGAATTACCGTGTGAAGCCATCTCATGTCTACCAGGGTGGCTGTAAGCACTAAGACAACCAAGACACAATGTTGGAGAGGAGGCAGGGAGGGTGGGACCCCTGAGGAGGTGCAGTGACAGTATGAAATGGTACAGGCAATTTGGAGGCAGCTTGGCTGCTGTCAGGCGAAGAGATGGAACCGCTGTTCAACCCAGCAGGCGTATTCCTTCATATACGTCCCGGGGAGAATTGATCAAAACCCAGCCTGAGTTTTCATAGTAGTGTACTCATCATAGCCAGAAAAGTCCATCAGCAGAGTCATCAGGAAAGCTTTTTACATAGCCAGTGGACTGTCACTAACCACACACGCACACACACGCACACATGCACACACGCACACACGCACACACAGTTACATGTTGTACCATGGATGTGTGTTGAAGAGTTTTGCTAGGTGGAGTCACTGATCTATGCAAATGATCAGAGGAGGAGGAGGAGGCAGTCGGGACTCTGGAGTGGGGCAGCTCTGGGAATTCAGTTTCTCAGCTCGGGAGAAGGGAGAATAAGGATGCCCTCAAATTAGACTGTGCTGATGGCTGCCCAGATCCAGAATATACTAAAATGCGCCCACTTGTGTATTTTAAATTAGTAAAATCTACAAGATGTGAATTTTGTCTTAGTAAAGCTACCAAAACAGCATCAAATCCAAGAAAAACTCTACACCTACCCATGGCCCACACCCCAAAGGCTGCAGGGGGTGGGGTGATGGGGGCCTGAGCCTAGCTGTGCTGGGCAAAGCTGGGCAAAGGTGTGGGATACTGGAGGCAAGCAGAGGCATGCAGAAGCCAGGCATGCTGCAGGCCTGAAGTTAGGCTCGCTCTGCCCCTACCTTCTTTTCATGTTAATATAATGTCAGATCTGCATAAACACAGCCTCTGGTGTCACTCAGATGACCCACTGATTGTAGAGTATTCCCGGCACTCTAGCAAGGGCCCCTCCCAAGCAGAACAGGTATTCTCTGAAATCCACCCCATGACTGAGTGACTGAGCCTCTAGTCTTGGAATTCACGGAAATGGCTTCTCAGAGTTTTTATGGTGTTTGGCACACACACACACACACACACACACACACACACACACACACACACACAGAGATCCTCCACAATCTATTTCCCTCTGGGACAGCTGAGGGCAGAGGCAGGAGAGGATGAGTCACAGTAGCGCCCCCTTCAGGGAGTTCCCCGCAGGGAGTAGGCAGGAAGAAGGGACTGAGCCCATGAAAAGACTGACTCGGGAGTTCTCCTGCCTCCTGGCTCTCATTCTTAGGGAACATGTCAACTGCTTCTCAGCCTTGATATCTGCGAGAAGGTGGAACAGAGGGCACCTGCAACTTTTTGGTGTGTGCCAGCCTGGGTAGTTGGGTATGTCATCTGTGAACAGGGACCAGAGATGGCTTGGAGCCACTCAGACTCATGGATGTGATGGATATTCTCCGTTGTCAACTTAACGACATCTGGAATAATCCAAGTGGCTGGGCATACCTGTGAAAGACTTTATTATTATTATTATTATTATTATTATTATTATTAATTATTAATTATCAGCATCATCAAATTGTTTGAAGTGAGAAAACCCTCTTTTAATCTGAATTTTTTGAAGTAGGAAGACATATCTTTAATTCATATATTTTGAGTCAGAAAATCCAGCTTTAATCTGGGCCACATCTTCTGTAGGCAGCATTATATAAAGGACATGAAAGAAGGAATCTTTTGCTCTTTGCATGCTTGCTCTCCCTGGCAAGCCCATTCCTTCACTGGTATTGTTTGGGATTCCAGTGTATACTGAGAAAAGCTCAGACATCCAGCCTCATGGTCTGAGTAACTACTGGGTTCTTGGTCCGGTAGACAGCCATTGTTAGACTAGCTGGATCACAGCCTGTAAACAATTCTAACATACACGTGCGCGAGCACACGCGCGCGCGCACACACACACACACACACACACACACACACACACACACAAAGAGTTCTGTTTCTCTAGAGGACCCTGACTAATACAGTAGGCAGCCTCTGCCTCTCCACTGGGACCCCCTAGTGAGCTGATGATCCCGGTATGTGACATCCCAGGCTGAAGCCATTTGAGGAAAAGTCTAGCCACAGCACTCTGAACTGGCAAGTTTCTGGGGAAGCCTCTCATTGTAACCCCTGTGGCAGGGAAGGGACAGACAGTCATGGCCTCAGAACATTTACATTTATCAATGGTATAGGATACTCCATATGTACTGTTCTCAATCAGAAGCAAGGCCCACAATAGCTTGGTGTGACTCAGTCACAGGAGCTGAACAGGATGCCCCCGGGGAACCACAGGACCTCAAGAATCCTGACTCCAGCTGGAGATGACTCTTTCATCTCTGAGCAGTAGGTTTGAGATCACCCAAGATTTCCTTGTGTTACTCAAAGGACTATGTATGTTGTCTGTGCCTTCGATCTAGATACCTGGAAGCCCTAGAGCTGGAGCCCAGCCTTCAGAAACAGGTGGGTTTGGCCCTGCTCTTCATGGGACATGACCCAACAAAGTTCCTCATGGAACCTCAGTTCTCACCAATGTAATCAGCAGGATGACTGGCCCTGGATCAGAAAGACCTGTGTTCTTCAGAGGAAGAGGTTCAACAGACACAACTATACAGGCATTTATAGAAAGCCTACTAGCTGTGATGGGAAAGTGGGTGTGACCTGCCTAGCATCCATGAAGGAAGAGATACGAGTCACAGGAAAGCATCTACTCTTGGTGTACAGTCCCATCTAGAGGCTGACTCAGTGGCTTCCAGATGTTCACAGACAGATGGGGAGGGGGGCTCTGAAGTGTCTATGGTTGCTGTGTAATGGTAGCTCTTGATTTCTCTTTTCTCTGTGTTGTGTTTCTCCAGTCTTACCACACACGCTACATAGTATTTGTAATCAAATCCTTAAGCTCATCATATCGCTCAAAGCCACTAAGCTCATCAGAGCCCACTCATCCTGAAGTTCCTGTCCCTGGCTCTTTGCACGTGTTCCAGATTTATCATCACCCCCACTTATAGGTGAGGGATGGGTAAGAAATTAGTTCCAATCAGGTATCTCATAACTAAAACTGCTCTTCTTGGATGCACATTGTCTCTGTGTGATGGTGGCTAATAGTGCCCAGTGGTTCTGTCAAAGGGCTGAGGTCACACAGTGTGTGTGTGTGTGTGTGTGTGTGTGTGTGTGTGTGTGTGTGTGTGTTACAAGCCCAAGGGTTGAGCTGCCTGGAACACACTGCCCCATGGTATTGACTGCCAAGATGAAGTCTGGGGACACCTGGAGCAGGTGGGAATGAGGATCTGTCTGAGTGTCATCACAAGATGAGATGGACTGCCTGCTGTTTTTTTCTAGGAAGTCCCACAGGGGACCCTACATAGGCAACAGTCAATGAGCTGACACCTGTCCAGCCTCTTGTGGAAGTAAAGTCGGCCAGGTGATCCTGGCTGCCAGCCTCATAGAAGAAGGACTTTGCTTCAAGGAAAGCAAGCAAAACCAAAGGGGTGGGAGCTGGATAAGCAGGCCTTCAGCATGCTGAGGCTGGGAACAGGGAGGGGTAGACTAACAGTTCTGGGCTGTGTCTTCAAGGCCAATAGCCACGAGACCCTAGTGTCATAACACACAGTCAAGGCTATGGGGCCACTTGAAGAACCAGGATCTCTTACAGATGGTGGTGTAGGCCACCTTGGCAGGGCAGTTTGGAATAGCCGGAAGGGCTTTTCATGATACTGAGAACTTTCTAAAATTTTCCAAAGAAGCCTCCACCCTGTTGGTACTGCCTGAAAGATCATAGGTTAGTGAGTTCTCAGTGGGTGTGTCATTTGACGATAAGAACACTACTGTGTCTGGTGCAGCAGCCAGGGCTATGGGTGGAGGCCTAGCTCTCTTCTCCCGAAACACAGCAGGTTGTCATTGCGGTCTGTATTAGGGAAGCAACATAGAGCAGCTCAGCCTGTTCCTGTATGTCCATACAGCCCTCTAAAAATAAGATGGCAAGCGTGTCCCCAGAGCTGGGTAGGGGCCCGTATGTCCTGGTGGCTAGAGGTGAGCTGGGGCTGAGCACCCCCTAGCACTGACTGCCTTCTGTGGCTGCTACTGAGCATGTGTGGTATTGCTTCAGGGAGTGCATCCAACTTGCTCTGGCCTGAGGGGAAGCTTCTGGTGGGACAGAGTGCGGGTGGTAGATGAAGTGTGCTGGAGAGTGTACGCAAGATCATGAATGTGCACACATGTGAGCCTGAGAGGATGCCTGCCATGAACTCATGAGCATTTATGAGCTGTGAGCGAGCGTGTGTATTGTGAGCCAGTGAGCATATGGGTTGTGAGTCTGTGGAGGTGTGTCCTGAGTCACGTGTCTGTACATGCATCCTTTCGTGAAAGTGCCAGTGGTCTCCATCAGAAGAGAGCAGGAGCTGGACCACACACACCCCTTCTCCTGTAGCCTGAGGTTTGAATGCAGCCCAGTTATGCCAGGATGAGCCCTCACACCTACAACACAGGTCCTATCTAGACCTGTCTGCTAGACATAGCTTCCTGATGGTCCTAGCCAAGGGGCTCAGAGAGTAAGAAATGACACCCACGGGCTTCATGTCTGGCTGGACCTCCTAGCACCCTACATGTGTCTTCCATATCTTAGGGAGTGGTACTATTCCTGGGCATGGGGTCCTTGGTCACAGCTGCTCTCCGTAAGCATACCAGAGACCTTGCTTTCTCCTCCCCAGAGCCTAAGGCAAGGGAACTGAGACTGGAGATTGCGCACCAAGTTTTGCAGTAAGGGCCTACCTGCCGCTGCCAGGGATCGGTCTGTCCAGAGTGCAGGGCGACCTGTTTCAGATGGGTTCAGAGACTGTAGCTTTTCCCATCTCCACTCTCCAGCACACCCAGAAAAACAGCACTGCAGGCCAGGGGAGAGTGAGCCCCGGGGCATACTCAGGTCATAGTGGGAGGGGCCACGTTTCCAGCAGACGTCTCTCAGCCTCAGTTTCCCCTGTGTGAAAGAGATACTTGGGTGTGACCTTCTTGTTATCAGAAGGTCATTCAGAGAAGAACACCATCACGGGGGAAGGCCGAACTCAGAACAGCTCCTTCCATCCCTGCTCCCCAACCTCTCCCACTCTGGGCAGCTCCCCATCCCCTGCTCACCTACAGGTCACCTTTACGCTTGGTGTCAGGTGTGAAGCAATCAGCCCTGCCTTTTGTATTGCATGGTGGGAGTGCAAAAGTAATGTTTAATTTATCACTGGCTCCAGGAACAGGGAGAAAAAAAAATAATAAAAATTCTGTCTCAAGCACCTAGAACATATTATTTACAGCCCCAAACTTTCACAACAATTTGAATGCAAAGCAGGATGGGCTGTATTTATAGCACGATGTCCCAATTGCAAAGGAAGGCGTCTGCGAGAGAAAACAGCACTTTCCTTTAAACTGCTCACTGAGAAAACCGGGAGATGTTTTGCTTTCCCAGAGAGGCTGCGCACTGCAAATGTGCAGGTACCCAGGCAGAGGGAACAAAAGCTGAGAAAGGGCGGCGGGCGGGCTGGCGCTGGCAGCCCCCACCGGCGGAGCTGGACTGCTTTCTTTTCATTTAAAATACATTTTTATTGATTCTCATGCAGGTCCCTGTGAGGGTGGGAAACTGGCTGATGCCTCCAGGAGAAACAACTTGGGAGAAAGCCCTTGGTGGCCCCGGTAGCGTATTGTCTCCGCCCAGGTGTGGGAGGAGTCAGAGAAACACAGCTGACTCAGTTTCCCCTCTCTTAGGAACTGAAGCGGCTTCTCTTTCCTTGGGGCTGAGATGATTAATGAGGAGCTGAGGAGAGCTTTGAAGATGAAAAATCTCCCCGCTGTCCCAGGGATTAATCATCGTATAATATAATGCATGTTCCATAGCGCTGTGGCGACTTAATTACCTACAGTCACCGAAATGATTTTCCTCCCGTGCCTCCCAGGAGAAATGATCCCCCCTGTTTTGATCCCCAAAGCCATAGCCCAGATTCTCAGCGAATCAAAGCTTCCCACAGCCACAGAGAAGCTGAAGGCTTCCACGGATTGAGAAACAAAAGCATTCAAGTAGAGATGCCTCAGATAGATTGCAATAGGCATGGGGGTTAGGAGGCAGGGAAGGGAAGGGGACAGAAGTGGCTCTTTGTCACTTGAAGAACTTGCCTATTCCCTTCAAGTCAGTGAAAGTGTCCTTGGTTCCTCACAGAGATGCACTGGTGGGCAGGGAGCACAGGACTCCAGGGCTATTCACAGGGTTAAGCCCCCTCCTCCCCCTTCAGCTGGTCAGCCTCTGTTCCCAGCCGTGGTCAGTAAGACCACTGGTGTCTATTCTTGCTTATCTGGGGGTTTGCCAAAGAGCTGTGTGGGTCAAAGTCTATACTGTTTAGTTTATATTGTCAACTTGACACAAACCAAGTCTCCCAGGAAGAGGAAACCTCAAGAGAGGAATTAATTGACTGTCAGATTGGCCCATGTACCTGTGTGAAACACTTTTTTTTTTTATTGTTTCTCCATGGTTTCTACTTCCTGCTCCTGCCTGGAGTTCCTGCCACGATCCATCAGTCCTCAGTGATGGGCTGTAACCTTTAAGCTGAAATCAAGCCCTTCCTCCTTACATTGCTTCTGGTCACAGTGTTTATCACAGCAACAGAAATCAAGGTAGAACCAAGGACTTTCTCATCTGTGAATGGCACCCTTGGGCTGGCGTGCTTGGATGAGGGAGCTCAGTGGGTTGGAGACAGGTTGAGAGTTCACTTTGTGGCCTTTTGTAATACTTACCTTGACCTCACTGTGACCTTAATTCCTGACAGAAACTATATGAAGGATGACAATTTTAAAAAATTTTATATATGCTGAGTTCACTGTAGCTGTCTTCAGACACACGAGAAGAGGGCATCGGATCCCATTAGAAATGATTGTGAGCCACTGTGCGGTTGCAGGGAATTGAACTCAGGACTTCTGGAAGAGTAGTCAGTGCTCTTGACCACTGAACCATCCCTCCAGCCCAACGGATTATTCTTGACTCAGTGTTTCAGTGAGTTTCCACCCATTGTGGCAGCAATGACTCGATCCGTGTCAGCGGGAGCTTGTGGAAGAACTGTTCACATCACAGATGGCCAGACTCTCCCAAGAACCTGCCTCTGAAAACCCACTTCCACCTACCCAGCTCCCCTCCTAATGGTCTGTCCCCTCCCAGAACAGGGCCACCAACTAAGGACACAGAGTTCAAACCATGAGCCCATGAGGGACATTTCACCTTCAATTCATGACACCATCCATTAATTCAAGTTGGCACTCAGCATCCTGGCCACCAGATTAGGTAGCATTTGGATGCCTTTCAAAGACTAGGTCAAGTATTTTTTTTATTATATTTGGCCATTGAAAGAACAGACTCCACTGCAGGGAGTTCTTTCTTGTCTTGACACACATAAGAGAGGAGAGTCACCCTGGCTTGTGGACACCCCGAAACATTTCTTTCTTATCTTTTTTATAGGCATCTGTTTACCTCATGTGGCCAAGATCCACCTGGTTAACCTTCTCTTAGCATGGAAACAGAAAGCCTCCGAGAGGAGAAATGGGCTCAATGCCTGCCCATTTGCTGTGTGCCTTCTGGCCACCCACACACCCTCTCTGAGCTTTGTAATTCTATCTGTAGGACAGGGCTGAAACTGCTATGAAAACAAGTAGGCTTCTGGGATAGGAACATACGCTTGTGCTTGGCTTGTGGCTCAGCTGTTGCCCTGTCAGTGGTTGTCTTGACTGCTCCCCACCTCAGTGAAGCGCTCTGTTCCTTCTGGTTTTTATCCCATCTTATCTTTCAGCAAGCACTGATCTCCACCCAACACAGTGTGTGCTTACATTTGCCTTTACGCACACCCCCAATGCAGGAAAGGTTGGGAAGTTTCCGAAGGCGACCTGCTGACTGTGTACAGGCCCAGCGTCCGTGCTCAGTAACTGTGTCCCACAGTCCAGCAGAGGATAGGAGCCTGGAAGGGCTGCTTGTGAGGGGTACTTGGGTCTGAGTAGAGAAGCCCATGCACAGGAGGTGGCAGAGTCCTGGTGGTATGGCTGGAGGAAGCTGTCTGCTCTGTGGCTGACTGCTTAGCTGCCCATCCCCATAGGCACATGCATGGTGCCAGAAGGAAGGCCTTTCTCTCGCCATAGAAAGGTCAAGGCCATTGGGCACAGAATCTCTCTGCTTAGACAACCCTGCTTGGGTCTGTGATGGACGCAGCAGCAAACTGTTGGAGGGTTGTTCATTGGGAGAGAAGCCACTGGCCTGAGGCAAAGGAGGGCTTGCAGCTGTTTGGAACCCAGCTGTCATGAAGAATCATATCCTACCCTGCTCCCAGTCCTCACCTGGGACTGAGAGGCCTCTGGAAGGTGAAATTAGTCTTGGAATCTTCTTCTGAACCAGCTTGAAAGCTGTGAGTTAACTGTGCTGCGCTGAGTGTTCTGCACAACTTGTGAACATGACCCTGGCCAGCATCCTGCACCCGGTCACAACGCTGAACTAAGCAGGAAACCCCAAGTTACCCAACCATGGACCTTAGTTCTGGGTAATGTTTTCAGAGTCTGGCTCCCAGATCCAGCTAGGTCCAGATGTTACAACCTCATCTGCTCATCCAGGTCACATCCCACCATGCCTTCCACCCTCAGTTTCATGGGGTCCCTTTAGGATTCTTTACAGTGGCTCTAACTGCAGTTTGTGCTTCTCCCCGACAAGCCAGGGTAAGGAAGATGTCGTGAAGGCAGTGGCAAAAAACAGAACCTCATCTGGAACCAGAAGACTGATGCAGGCAAGCCTTGGTTAGCATCAAAGCAAAACCTATCCATACTTTAGGTTCCCTGAGTCATTTTCAGGGCTGAGAGAACCTCTCAAGATTAACCTTCATTCAACCTTCCATCCATCTATCTACCTATCTACCCATGCAGCCACTCACTAATCCCCCATGGGCTCATGGTTTGAACTCTGTGTCCTCAGTTGGTGGCCCTGTTCTGGGAGGGGACAGACCATTAGGAGGGGAGCTTGTGGAAGAACTGTTCACATCACAGATGGCCAGACTCTCCCAAGAACCTGCCTCTGAAAACCCACTTCCACCTACCATGTGGTGTGGTGAGTGGAGAATCCTTCCCTGGCCAGGCCTAGCATTTGCCAGCAAGAGTGGGGCAGGAGCACATTGGGCTGCCTCTCCCTGAGACCCTCTTTGACCTGAAGAGGATATAGGCGAAAGGCTAAGGCAGACTCATGAAGGAACATTTTTATGGAAGCAGACACAACTGAAAGAGATGTTCTGCTAAAACACGAGAAGATGACAGGGCACATGATAAAGGATTCTTTGCTAACAACAATCTTTATGTCAAAGTTGGTTGAAAGGTGTATACAGATGTCCCCTGCTGGGATTACTGCTCTGCAGCAACTAACCATGTTGAGGTTTTCCTGTCCCTACACAAGCACAGGAACAGTGTCTTAGTTAGGGCCACTATTGCTGTGTTAAAACACCATTACCAAAGCAACTTGGGGAAGAAAGGGTTTACTTACCTCACAATTTCATATAATAGCTCATCATCAAAAGCAGTGAGGGCAAGAACTCAAGCAGGACAGGAACCTGAAGTCAGGAGCTGATGCAGAGGCCCTGGAGGGATGCTGCTTACTGGCTTGCTCCCCATGGCTTGTTGAGCCTGCTTTCTTATAGAACCCAACACCACCAGCCCATGGAAGGCTCCACTCACAATACACTAGGAGCTTTCCAGCAATCATTAATTAAGGAACACCGTACAGGCTTGCCTACAGCTTGATCTTACCGAGACAGTTTCTCAACTGAGGTTCCCTCCTCTCAGGTGACTTTAGCTTATGTCAAGTTGACATAAAACTAGCCAATACAGCAAACTGAGGTAGCACCAGGCTCTCTGGCATCTTTCCAGGGGTCCTCCCCACTCTGCCAACTCCTGGGGGGAATTCAGGAGCTGCTGAGGCTCCTGTCCCGTGCTCTCCAGATAGCGATTGTTGGTTGGTACACTGGAATGACACAACCTCCCTGGCTTTTTCTTAGGACCATGTAGAGAGGTGGGTGCAGGAAATTCACATCGTGCAACTCCCCACGAGTCATAGGCGATGCCTGCTGTCCAGGGCTTGGAAAGAGGAACCTGCCACCAGTTTGCACAGGACTGGTATACTACAGCAATTTCTCTAGGGTGTTTCATCTAAGCCACCAGTTGGAGCAGAGATCTGGGTTCTGCTGAGGAAACCACAGGACAGACCACAGCCTGTTTTCAGTTCTCATTTGCCAGGCCTTTTGAAATGTTTGTTATCGAAAGAGTTTGTGGAGAAATTGCAAAAATCAAGTGCTTGAGAAAGCAGTAATAACTTGCTGAACTCTTAGCCAGCTTTGGAAACTTTAGTTGGACTCTTGGGTCTTGAGATCAATCATTAAGTGGGACTGAAGGGTTCCCTAGATTCAGGATCTCTCAGCAAAGGGTCAGCCTTCACTAGCATAAAGCATTGCCCTCTTCGAAAGCTCCATCCTTATTAGATTCAGACATGATAACTGGCCAATCAGAATCTTCTCTGGGACTTTTGTTTTTAAACCTCCAGTTCCTCCAGTGCATAGGACAGGACAGAGACCACACAAGGTACTCTCTGACTTGCAGAGAACATGTCTCTAAGGAGCCTTGGCAGGGATTGTGCTTCTGTGTGTGTATGTACATCCATGTATGCACAAGCCTGCTAGCCCACCCACCTGTCTCTAGAATGACAGGGACAGGATGGAAGGAAAGCCATGTGGTGAGGCCTGTGCCTGCATTTCACTCCACAGGGCGAGAGCCCGCACCTCAGAGAGGACTGTGGGGAGGAAGGAGGCTGAGGAGAAGGCATTTACATACCATAAATGTTTAATTACACCAGTGTTTCTCCCATACAGTGACACTGGGATGAGTTTTAGGCATTCTGGCCATGTCGCAGTACCCTTCAGCAAGGTTAATCCTGTCCTAATTTGAGTTTAAAAATTAAATCTACTTCCATGAACAAATGTCCCGGCAGCCTCATCCCATTCTTTTATCCAGAGTAAATATGTCTATGCAGGAGCTCCAAAAATGAAGGTCCAGGATGGACAGCACACAAGGTCCACACAGCGCCACGCTCTGCGTCCCTGCCTCCATCACTGCTTGGCTCATGCATTATATATGAAAGCCATGTACCACCCCTGCCTCGGTGCAGGCGTGCGGGCAGAGGCCTGTCAGCATGCTTAAATCAAGTGCAAAGCAGATTGTGTTCTGGGCCCCGGGAACAAAAGGCTGCAGATGGATTTGGGGTTTTAAGAATGACTAGGTTAACTCGGGTAGGGACATACTCTTGGATTTTTCTGGTTTGCTCACACGCTTTAAAAACATGGAGAACTAAGCAAGAACAATCACAAAGACAGAACAGAAACCCCAGGAAAGCAGCAGCCTCGCTTGTCTGATTTGCCGCACCTGCACTTTGGAAGGTGAACGTGACCTTCGTCCCAGGCAGAGCTGGAAGAGAGTATCATGAGATTTGTCTGCTCCACACTGTCCTAGGGCTTGTAGACTCAATTAAGATATTAAAAATAGGGCCTGAGGAGCAGAGTTCCTCCACAGCACTCTGTCTTTGTTTGTGTCTCCAGTGAGCAGCCCAGGGCAGACTCCCAGCGTTCTAGGGACGCAGGCACCACAGTGTGAAGAGATCTCTGCCTCAGGAGATATAAATTCCAATTTTCTCTGACACAGACTATTACGATGCAAGCACTGGTCATCTGTCTTCAGGTGCCTGGCAGGTGCTCTGTGCCCCGTTATTATCTCTGGGAAATTAAAACAGGCCGTGGGTGAGGAATGCTTCCTGCCGAGCCCCGGGTGCGTCTGCCTCATGACCGGGGCTGACCTCAGCATCTCCCACTGGGAATTTTGCTTCTCTGAGGCTGGCACTGCCTGGTACCCTGCCTCACACCCTCTACACACACTGCCCCCTCCCCGCCCCCAACCCAGAGCTGCTGAGCACTTCCTAATACTACATAGCTGGAAAGCAGCTTTCTGGAGGCAGGGTCACTACAGCATGGGCTCCTGACAAAGGAAGGTGAAAGAAAGGGAGCTGACAAGAGGAAGGGTGGGACACGAGGGAGGGGAGAAAGAGAGTGAATGGAGAAGATGCAGAGAAGAGAGAAGGGAAGGAGAGAGGGAGAAGAGAACGAAGGAAGTGAACTTAGTAAAAGCACATGCTTGCAAGCATGGGAACCCGAGGTCAAGCCCAGCACCCACATAAAGGAAGAGAAAAGAACTGGGTGTCTGGCCACTTGCTTATGATCCCAGCACAATCGGGACAAAGCCAGCAGACCTAGGGGCTCACAGTCAGCCAGCCCAGCCTACTAGGACAGAGAGAAGAGCGGCTGTTGGGAGATTCTGTTCCACAAATACAAGGTGGTGGCCAGCAAGGTGGCTCAGAGGGCAAAGGTACTTGTCACGGAGCCTAATAACCTGACTACAGTCCTAGGCCCACGTGGAAGAAGGAAAAACATCAACCAACGCCCACAAGTTGTCTTCTGGGTACCATAGGAACAATATGGTGTGTGAATGCACAGACACTCAGACACACACACACACACACACACACACATATGCACATGCACACGTGCACACACATGTCTACAGTGTCTAAGGGTCCTCAGCTTGGGTCCTCGGGGCCTGCAGGAGGCCTTTGTATCTGCTTCTTCCCCAGACCCTTTACTCTTTAACAGCTTTATTAAGACAGAACCCACACACCAGGGAATCCATCCATTTGAAGTGTTCAATTCAGTGGGGTTTCCTTCCTACCTTTTGCACTCACATGCTGTGAGCACATTTTACAATTTTATAATAATTTAGAAAATGTTCACCAACTGACACCCTAGACCCTTAGCCGGTCCTTCTCCTGCCTCCCTCTCTCGGCCTTGCCCCAGACTTTGATATCTGTACCTTCTCTGAATCTGCCTGTTCTGGGGGGCATGGAGGAGCTTGTATGGCGTGGCCAGGCTCTCTTTCTACAAGCCCATGTACAGTGTAAAATAGGCCAGAGCTTTGCTCTTTTGTATAGCGGGTGGCATACGACACCATCCAAATGGGATGGTGTGTGATTTGCTCATTCTTCCACCAGCAGAGGGACACAGAACAGCTTCCATCTTCGGAGCCTTTGACCTTACAGATGTGAACTGACAGATGTGTGGATGTGGACATCTTCATTCTTTTCTGGTCTTCACTTGGGGGCCAAAGTGCTGGGTCTTGTGACAACTCTTGAGTGTTCTCCACAACAACTGCTTGATGTCTGCCTACTTCCTGAACTTTAGACTGTGGTGTTTGTCTGCAGAGGCAAAGGAGAAGAAAACACCCAGGGCTTTCCTTAGGACTCAACCAGGTAGCATCTCTGTGGTGCAGGGGGCAGGGAGCCAGGGTTAAGAACCCCTGAGCTGAAGGGTCCTACACCAGGGGCAATGGAACAGAAAGATCTCGAGGTTTTTAATGCTGCGTCACCAGAGTCCCTGCAGATAGGAGTCTGTGGAGGGACAGCGTCACCAGAGTCCCTGCAGATAGGAGTCTGTGGAGGGACAGCGTCACCAGAGTCAGGCCCCTGCAGATAGGAGTCTGTGGAGGGACAGAAGAAGGGGATTTAGCTACTTGGGAACACAGAGATGGAGGAAGTACAATTAAATCCACAACAAGAAAGGGTGGAGTGAGTGTCTTAAGGCTAATGAGATGGGGCCCCACAGCTATGAACACATATACTTGGAGTGGTTCAAGATACTTGTTTTCTTTTCCTCTCTAACAGGAATTATCCCAAATTTGGTGTCAAGAAAAACTCCAGCCCTTTTTCTTGGTCTCTGAACTTGGCAGATTTCCACTGTAGCACAGTAGGGTTGAAAGTAAATGTCCTCACAGGAGACATAGTTGACACTGCTTGAAAACCAAATAGAGAAATTGGGAAGGGTCAGGGGTCCCTGGACCTGTGATGAGGAGCCCCCAGGAGCTCCTAAATTTCTGGACACCCAGGCACCACTGAGTCATGGGGAGTTGGGGATGGAGTTGGGGGCCCAAGGGCTGAGGATGATGGCAAACCAGGGCTTGAAAGAATGGGAAATGCCAGATTAGCTCTTCAGAAAAAAATCCTTATCTTAGTGGCGGTTGTCAGGAGACTTAGGCAGTGTGGCTCGGTAGGCAAGGGCTTTCTCTATGCAGTTCTTGATGAAAGAGACATCCTTGGTTCCAAACTCTTTGATTGTTCATTATGGAAAATGGGTACATACCAACTCCATTGGGTGGACCAGAGATTAAATGCCTTTTGCAGGGAGAAATGTCCAGAAAGAGACACTTATTGGCTAAATCCGAGAACTCTGTTCTGGGCTACATGAACGTGGGGAGTGTGGTCACGTGTTCTGGGCCAGGAATCTCATAGGGAGCAGGGAGCCTGGGTGCTGGGATCTGGGGTCCACTCAACCTTGCCAAGTTTCCTGGCATGGCCTACTGTCCCACACTTGCCTAGCATTTTAAATCCATTTCTTTTTTTTATATCAACATATTTCTCTTTTTTATTAGATATTTTCTTAATTTACATTTCAAATGCTATCCCAAAAGTTCCCTCTACCCTCCCCCCACCGTGCTCCCCTACTCACCCACTCCCACTTCTTGGTCCTGGCATTCCCTGTATTGGGGCATATAAAGTTTGCAATACCAAGGGGCCTCTCTTCCCAATGATGGCCGACTAGGCCATCTTCTGCTACATATGCAGCTAGAGAAATGAGCTCTGGGGGTTCTGGTTAGTTCATATTGTTGCTCCTCTTATAGGGTTACAGACCCCTTCAGCTCCTGGGGTACTTTCTCTAGCTTCTCCATTGGAGGCCCTGTGTTCCATCATAGAGATGACTGTGAGCATCCATTTCTGTATTTGCCAGGCACTGGCATAGCCTCATATGATACAGTCATATCAGGGTCCCTTCAGCAAACTCTTGCTGCCCTAAGCAATACTGTCTGAGTTTGGTGACTGATTATAAGATGGATCCCCGGGTGGGGTAGTCTCTGGATAGTCCATCCTTTCGTCTTAGCTCCAAACTTTGTTTAATCCGTTTCTTTAATGCTGGTTGTGTGTGAATTCCAGCAAGCTGCTGCTCCAGGCTTCCCTAGTGTGAACCCCTGTGACAGGTGGGCCTCTGTTCTAGTGTGTCCCAGCATCTTCTTGCTGAGCATAGATGAGCCACTGTGGCTGGATGCTGAGTTCACTGGTCACAGAGAATTGTGGCTTTCAGATGTGTTTATACTGGGTGCATCCTCCATGACACTGGGTGACAGTCCCTACAAAATCCTGTATAGTTTGCTTCTTTGAAAAGATTTCGTTCTTGATTGAGTGGACGGTGGTGCCTGGTGATTTTAACTGTACTTCTCTGATCATCAATGTTGTGTGTGCTTCTTTGCTGTTTCTATTGGAATGAAATATCCGTGTTTATAAGCATCTCTCAAGGTCACCATTCCACTTTCCAGGGGAGCCTTTTTACAGCAATGCAAGCTCCCTGCCGTGCATGCATCTACAAGTCTCAGGTCTCAGCCTCCCCCCCACACCCCGTGTATCTTGAAAAGCAAATGCTGTTCACCATAGCTCACACCAGATTTTACATTTTCCCTTTGTGGCTGGCAGTTTCCTATCCTGTATAAGATGCCACCGAGTTGATTTGATAACTTATCATTCATGTTTGGGGTTTACAGCTCTTCCAACACTGATTTTATTTGTATGATTAAAGTCAACTCTCACTTCTTGTTCTTCTATATGCATAGCCAGTTGTTTTTAGCATTTATTCCGAGTTTCCATTTCCTATTTTTCTATAGAACTGCACAGATCAAAGGGCAGGGCACAGCGTGCTTTGTTTCTGGACCCGCTGCTGGCCCTCCTGTCTGACTGTGTATCCTTGAGGCAGCAGAATACTATCTAAATTACTGCTGCTTTATGGGGTGCTCTGCTGTTTGGCAGGGTACATCAGAGTCTCTTGGTCCTGCTCAAATGTATCATGGCTTTTCTGTACATTTTAAATCCATTTTGTCTAGTGTAAAGCAGGGGGAGTTAACTCTGTCTGTGTGTAAAATTGTATATACACATGTACATATATAACTGCATATATATAACTGTATATATACATATATAAGTATATATGTATGTGCATTCACTTGTGTGCATGCATGTGTGTGTGTGTGCACGTTCATGTGCACATACATGTATATATATTAGGTATGTAGCTCACTCAGGGGACAAGTAGTATGGTCATCCTGAACCATGAACACAGAACAGACTTCCATGAACACAGACCTCCAAGATTCTGATCTTAGATGAGGATTTGGCATTCCTATTTCACAGGATGCTTCGGGTTTTCACTGTTAGAGGCAGATTTGCACCTGTGGCCTCTGGGTTGGACGGTCCTGCATTCTCTTTACTAGCTCTTGGACCTGATGTTTTTCCTCCTTCTGAAACTGGTTCTCTCCCATCCTGTTCTAATAGTTACTTAAATGAGAACAAACACGGACACATGTACACGTGCGCATGTGTGCATACATGCCACACACACACAAGGTTTCTGCTGATAGCCAGTCCCCCAATAGTCTTAGGCATTTGAATACTTGGTCAGCAGCTGGTGGAGTGGTTTGTGCAGGATTATGCCACTAGGCATGGCTTTGAGGCTTCACTGGGCATGGCTTTGAGGCTTCACTGGGCGTGGCTTTGAGGCTTCAGAAGCCTCCTGCCTCTGCAGTGCCCTCCGTCTGCTTCCTGTTTGCCTGCCATTGAGATGTGAGCGCTCAACTCTGGCTGCCTTCCACCTGCTACCTCTGATCCACCATTCTGAGTTCTAACCCTCTGGAACTGTAAGGCCCGAATAAACGCTTTCTTCTATCAACTGTCCTGGTTGTGACATTTTATCACAGCAATAGAAAAGTAACCAAAACACATATTTAGTCCCAGATGCCCTCCAGAGGCCGTACCTCCAAACACTACTACAGAGGAGTTCAATTCCTACAATCGTCCTATCACACGGGGAGTTACATTTCCATGTTTGAACCACAGCATCAACATTCTGCGTTGTCATAAGCCACATCTCAGTAGCAATCCCCATTACAGGACTGTACTGGTGACATCTCCCCTGGCGGCCGTGCAGAAGGAGCAGTGGCAGCTGAGGCAACTGCCATTTGGGTTCAAAGACTTATTCCTCATCTCTGTCTTGACAAAGCCCCAGGTGAGTATCCATCCTGAACAGACTAGCTGGCACAGAGAGGCTTGCCTGGCTGAGCCTCGAGCCTTCCTGGCCTGGCTCCGCAGTTCTGTGAGACTCAGAAAGGGCTTGCTCCTGTTTGCTCAACAGCGCAGTCTGGAGCTGTGCACCACACTTGGTAATGATGCGCCTGCAGGCATCCCACAGTTTTGCTAGGTTTATTAAAAAAAAAAAAAAAACAAGTCTTTTTTTTGATTTTTGGTGAGTTTAGCATCATACACCCCAGTCCCATTTATCTACCTCCACATTCCTTTGTACTTGCCCTCTGCCCTTGCAACCTCCCCTGCAAAAGAAAACAAACAAAACAGCATAGCATAGAAAACATCTTGTCATGGAAGCAGCAGCTTTGGATCTTTAGGAGCAGCCCTTTCACAGGCTCCAGCAGTCCAGAGGTAGATGTTGTGGTAAGCCAACTCAAAGCCCTGGATCTGGGCCTGTACAGTAGCTGAGTTGATCAGCCCACCATTTTCTAGGTATCTTATCTGGCTGTCCCTGTGTCTATCCTCCTGGCACCAACAGTGTGGCCATGACCTACTCAGCACTCTGTCCCTGCCACCCACCTCTGTCACCCTCTGACTCAAAGTGATGACCTCAGATGTTGACACTTTTCAGCTGAACAACTATTGCCAGCTTGGGCCGAGCATGCATGGTACAGTGCTCAAAAGACAGAATTTAGCTTGAAGGTTGAAGGTGAGGGTTGGGGGGTGAGACATGTCTTCTCCTGTAGGTGTGATGAGTATCCCTTGACTGGCTGGAGCTCACACAGACTGGCGTTCAGTGTCTGATCCTTGAAGGCTATGGAACTTCAGTCCTATAAATGCCAGGTAAGTTCTTCCATATTATACGGTAATGACAAGGTACAAAGAGTCTTGGGGTGTCAAGATTTCCCCTTCCATCAAATCCCCAATGACCAGCTCATTCCGGACTATCCTGGGGTCCGTCCTCCAGAATCCTACATAACCACAAGACACAATTTAGAATATGATGAAAAATAGGAAGAGAATGTGTAACTATGTTTGACTTAAGCCACCAGCAAGGCAGGTCTTTTGCAAATAGAGGTGCCCCTAGGCCTGGCTCAGATGCCTCTGCAGGGGAAGTGAACCTCCAAAGGCCTCCCTGGAAGAACAGACATACCCTTGGGACTATTTTAGGTCTCTTGTGCAACCAGAGGCCCCCAGGAAGTGACTGACTCCTGGGGATTGGGACATTGGAGCCCAAGGTGGGAATGTGGGGTTCCTGCCCTATAAGAGCAGAGCACCTCTGCAAAGCTATAGAGAGGGTTGGGAGTCGAGCAGTTGCCATGGCCCTGGGATCTGCTGCACTATTCGTCTTGACCCTGACCATCCATGCTGCTGGCACATGCCCAGGTGAGAAGGACTCTAAGTCCCTGAGAGCAGAGCTTCTGAGAAGGTCCTGTCAGCTCAGAGTCACTCTCTGAGGACAGACTCTGAGTGACTAGCAGTGACTCAGGTAGAGGCTCTGCGGACCCGTGATGCTGACCCTGAGGCCTTCGTTCTGACCTCAGGAACTTCATAGACGAAGATGACATCTGTGTTTTCCACCTTCTTAGGGACTTTGGAGAGAGATGCTAGGATTCTCTAATTTGTGGCTGCCATATCCCCTTGGTAACTTTGGTAAAGATGTACCCCTGAGTCTCCTGGTACATATGGGCAAGGATTTGGGGTTGGAGAATACTCCTGATCAGCTCTGCTCTAATTTCCCGTGGGGGATATTACTCTTAAGCACAGGGCAGCTGTCTCAAGTGATGACGTGGTTAGAGAAGGGACTCAGATAGCAAGGCACAGCCCACTGCAGGGGAAAGAGCCCAGCAGGGAAACTGGACAGGGAAACGCCTATGAGGCCTCAACCCTACACAAAGAGCTCCAGGCAACTAAGGAATACTGGGAGTGGGAGAGGTGGTCCTTCCCACCAATTGAGTGTCCAGTGCCATACTGTAAGCCCTGTAAACATACTTACAAGTAACATTATATGGGCTCAACAGGTTATATTTGGGAATTTATATGTATATAAATCTACATGTTTATATACATATATTATATAAATATACATATGTAATATATTTATGCATATATTATATGTGTATGCATAAACAATAACAATTTATGAAAAACAAGGCCATGAATTTGAGCATGGGGAGGGGATTTGGAGGATTTGGAGAAAGGGAAGGGAGAGATGTCATAATTATAATCCCCACCCCCAACCAAACCAAATAAAAAACAAAAACAAAAACCTGGCAAAAAGCATACCGAAGACAGTTCTCTGGTCTCTGAAGTGAACCCTGCCTTATTCTGATATCTCAAGTGTTCTTCTGCAGAGATATGAATTTCACAAGCCAGCAAATTAACAATATTTTACAAAATGTAGCAACTTCTGTTGGGTTCCAGCTGTGCCTTGGGACATGCATGCCCCCTCCCCTAGAAGACCTCTTTTAGTCCAGGGTCAATCCTCATGAGTTGGAGAAAAAAAAATGTTACATTAACTCAGTTTCCTAGCAAGATTGACTCTTGTTTTTCCATAACCATTTCCAAAGCGCTCTCTAAATTCTAGAATGATGGCAAGACTTTAATTTTCATTCTCAAGTTGAGTCCTTGTTATAGCCCTATTCCCTAAGAAAATATATTTTTAAGTGTGTGTGGCTGTTTTGCCCGTATGTATGTCTGTGTACCATTTGCATGCCTGGTGTCTGCAGAAGCCAGAAGAGGGCATCAGATCCTCTGGAACTGGAGTTACAGACAGTTGTAAGGTCCCTTGTGGGTGCTGGGAATCAAACCTGTGTCCTCTGCAGGAGTAAGTGCTCTTAACCCCTGAGCTTCTCTCTAGTTCCTACAACCGAGTGGGGCTGAGGAGGCAGACATGGGGGTGGGTGATCTGTCAAATGACGGCACTGGTAACTGGAGAGTTCATTCCCAAGCAGCCCCACCCCCACCAGACAGAGATCTGTCCTGCATGCCCTTCCCATCTGCCCAACTTCCCAGGGCAATGATGGGCCCATCTGCATCACAGGAAGACCTGACTTCTGCCGATTCTGTCCACAGCCCTCTGCCTGACATGGCTGAGCTGACAGTAGCCCTCAAGGCAGGTGGCATATGATGCTAGTACCCACTGTTGCTTGTGTTGCTCTGCAGAAGTGAAGGTTCTGGACCTGGAGGGCTACAACAAGCTCACCATCCTTCAAGGCTGCCCTTGCTTGCCTGGACTGGCAGAGCCCAAGGGAGAGGCAGGTGTGTGCTGGGGAAGGAGGGGATATGGAAGGAGGCAGTAATGATGGGAGGTCTTCTGAACTTGGATGCCCACCTCAGGCCCTCCCTGACACCAGATACCTTGACAGAATGGCCAGTGACAAAAACCAGGTCCAACTAGTCTGACAGGCCCAGGAGGGCTTCTCTGGACCACCTTACTTACGTGTTCCAGGCGTGCTTTTCAGCTCCGCCTCCTGGTGCCCTATCTATGTTTGCTCCACTTGGCCACTGTAAGACATCTAGGAAGCAGACACTTTCACAGCCCCACCTGAAAACCAGGCTGTGGCTTTCTTCCTCACCTGCCTCATACAATAGAGCAGAGGCTCCAAAGGACCAGCCCCTTCCTGAGCTGGCCCTCCAGTGAAGAGTGGGGCAGCCTCCATATGGGATCTGCTGCAGGGTACAGTCACCGGGACACAGAACCAGAACATTAGCACTTGTGGAGACCTAAAGCACACTTGTTCTGCACAAGTGGGGACAGTGGTTGGTAACTATGCTTCCTGAGTCAGATGTGCCCTGGGGTTTGGCAGGAGAGCCCCTTGCTTGAAGGTACCCCAGCCTGGCAATGATTTGGTGGGGACAGGACAAAGCTGGACACTTCTGTGAGAAGATGCCAGGCTTGAAGCCAATGTGGGTGGTCCCAGACTGAGTACCACTTGCCTGCTCACCACTGTGGTCCCAGGAAGGGAAGAGATATCTGTCCCCAGAGCCCTATTGGCCAGGATGAGATAGCCAGCAATGGGGGAGGGGAGTTTACCTCTTGCTTTGGATCTCACTTCCCTAGATCTAAATTGCTATCAGCTTGCGTTTCTAACTTGACTCAATGTGAGAACTAGTGTGCCCCGGGCACTGTATTGTCAGTAGGCCTGCAGCCGTTTTTCTTCTGGTGATGTTGCTTCTCCTGATCCTTATATTTATCTGTAGAGGATAGACAGGTCCACTCTACCTTTGGTCACACCTGACAATGGAAGCTTGGAGCCTACAAGCTCCTGCAGAGACCGGTAGTGCTGTGCTGGGGCCAGAGTGGCACCTGAGATCAGAACCTGCAAGGAGGACCCTGTGGCCACCTCACAGCTTCTCTAGAGCTAGGAGACATCATAGTCAGGGTTTCCATTGCTGCAATGGAACACCATGACCAACAGCAACTTGGGAGGAAAGGGTTTATCTCATCTCCCAGCTTGTAGTCAGTCATCCAGAGAAGTCAGGGCAGGAACTCCAGGTAGGAACCTAGAGGCAGCAGATGATACAGAGGCCATGAAGAAACTCTGCTTTCTGGTGTGCTTCTCATAGCTTCCTCTGCCTGTCTTCTTGGCTCCCAGGACCATCAACCCAGGAGTGGTACTGCCCACCCACAGTGACCTGGGCCTACTGACATCAACCACTAACCAAAAAATGCCCGATGGGCTTGCCCACAGGCCAATCCAGTGGGGGTATTTTCTCAGTCCATGTCCTCTCTTTCCAAATGACTCTAGCCTTTGTCAAGTTGACATAAAAACTAGCCAGCACAGGTTCTTTGGGCATGATACAGCCATAGCTTTCTTCATGGACACTGTGTGAGAGCCTTGTCCTCTCCTTGTAGAGACCTAGTAGGAAAGTATCTCTGAAGATATGTCTCCCACTGTAATGTCACTGTGGCCTAGGCCTGGTCCACTCAGGTCACACAGTTACTAAGCTTTTGTTTGCTCCTTTGTCCAAGCTGAGTGGACAAAGGAGCAAACAAAAGCTTAGTAACTGTGTGAACTAGGTGACCTAGTGTGCAGTCATTGGTTAGGCTATACCTCCCCGCACACTGAATCCTTCCCAGTCACAGGTAGGGTATACCCACCCCTGTGTCCTCCTCAGCCATAGATAGGCTACACCCGACCCTATGCACCCTCCTCAGTGATACTAGCGATAGTCCTAAAGATCACTATGGCCAGCATGACAGGGTCAGGAGTTTGCCACCTAGGCAAAGACCTTCTGGGGAATAATGGTGGATGCATTGCTCAGGAAGTGTGTTTGGTTTTACAGGAGACAGTGGCCTTCCTGGAATTTCTAGGAAAGCAGAACAAACTGGACCCAAAGGTAACAACTTGGCAGACAGCTGAGGGATGCTAGATCTGGCACCTCAACTGTCCATAAAGACACAGGGATTAGAGAAAGAGATGGGAAGGGACTGCCCAACCTGGGTCCCAGTGTCTCTTCCCTGAAGGCTGCATGGGTTCTCTACCCCCTACCCCTGGTTTGCAGCTCCCCAGTTGACCCTAACCACCTTGGGTGGCTAGCCCCATTTGGTGGGTCTCCTGATTGACTAGATGCTCTGGGCACCAGTATCGTGTTCTCTTGCCTCAGGAGACCGAGGAGAGAAGGCAATTCATGGAGAAAAAGGTGAGTCTCTGTATTGTGTCTTGGGGAGGTGTACACAGCTCTATGTAGAGAAATTTCTGCCATGCCCAGACATACCTAGAGAGAGGGGCCTCAGCCTGAGGTCCTATTGTCTGGGCAGTGGGTAGAGTAGGTGGCAGGGGTCAGTATATTCAAACCCTGAGGCTCACATTCTACAACCTATAAGTGGTCTGTCTGAGTGATTAGCAAAGCTGATTTGAATTCTTTTCTAGTTGAAGCCTATTTATTTATTTATTTATTTATTTATTTATTTATTTATTTATAATTAGGAAACTTTAAGACACAATCTTATGTTCTCCTTATAATCAAGGGAGATCTACCTGAGTTTTGAATGCCAAGGACACACCTCACCCACAAGAGGAGGGCCTAGGCGAGTCCTGGAATTATCCAGCTCATGTATTTGCAGGGTTGTAGGGCCAATAGGGATGTAGCTGATGACCTCACACTTATGACCAGTGTCTTTTCTCTCCCCACGCAGGAGACTCTGGGCCCTCTCAGTCATGTGCTACAGGTGACCACATTGCCTACCCTGTCTCCATATAGATGTTCTCTGTCCCAGGCCCTTGCTGTGTGACTTTGTGCTTGTGGCTTACCTTCTTTGAGCATACCTGGGCTCCGGTCCCACCTTCATTCTCTGCTTCTATACACAGGACCTCGGACCTGCAAGGAGTTGCTCACCCGGGGCCACTTTCTCACTGGCTGGTATACCATCTATCTGCCAGACTGAAGGCCCTTGACTGTGCTGTGTGACATGGAAACAGATGGTGGGGGCTGGACCGTGAGTGTTGGGCTAGCCCCCGGTCACTGAACTCTCAGAACACAAATTCCATGGTCAGCAGAAAATGAGCTATGTGGGATTCTGTCCCTTTGTGCCTCAGAGGGAGCCCTTCAGTCTCTGAAGAGAGCGAATCAGAAATGCTGGCAGGCGACCTGTGCGAGAGAACACACGTTGAAGAGGAGGCTACTCCTGTTCCTGCCGTGTGGCTTGGGATGTGATGCCTGTTCTCATAGCTGACCCTCAGGTATATGGGGTCTGCCATGACCTGTTTATGGCACTAGATTGCCAGTGTGCTGAGGATCTTGGATTCCTGCTCTGCTTTGAGGCTGGTTCCTGGTGTTGACTTCTCTGTATACCTCACGGCCTCAGGGCTTCCAAAGGAGGTTCGATGGCTCTGTGAACTTCTTTCGGGACTGGAACTCATACAAGAAGGGCTTCGGCAGCCAGCTGGGGGAGTTCTGGCTGTGGAATGATAATATCCATGCTCTAACCACCCAGGGTAGGCAATGCCGTCCAGAGGGGGTAACCTTGGGACCTTGGGCCATGGGGCAAAGGAGTCCCCGGTGGTTAGAGTACACAGTGCTCAACTAAGTCACCCCAGGGCATGAGATCACAGCTGTGGCCTTCTGCAGGGTGAAGGTCAGGGGATAAGGGGCTCCTCTAACTGTGTGATATGACATCTCAGGAACCAGCAGATGTCTTGGGGACATTGTCTTTCATGTCTAGCTGTTAATTCATCCAGAACAGCCTCTGGGTCCTACAAAAGTCCCTCTTGCCTATACAAGCCACAGAGAGAGCAAGCTCTCTTAGTCCTTTTTCCTCCCACTGTGGTACAAAGCACTAGCCCATGGCCTGTCTGATGTTTCACTAAAAATCACATAGCCTTTTGTCACTTACCCACTACCAGAACACCTTATTGTGTCTGCTTCTGTGCATCCAATTTAAAAAAAAAATCTAAAACCTTGCACATCCAGGTTCAGGCTACTGCATTAGAAAGCACAGCCCTCTGGGAGAATTCACAGACCAAAGCACTCTGGGTCATGCCAAGGGAACACTGCCAGTGGGTTTTCAGGAGTGTTACTGCCTTTCAAACAGACAGAGGTGCCTAGAAACACAGGGCACCTCTGAGGTACTTCTGTAGCCAAAAGATGTTGGTACCTACGCTGGTGAATTCCCAATTCAGTATCATTTATAGATATCAATACGATATCTGACTCCCATCTCTTGCGCCCCGTGGCAGCTCACCTCAAAGGCTGAGCCTTAACCATCCTCCTCCACTCCCTGAAGGAACCAGTGAGCTGCGGGTGGATCTTTCAGACTTCGAAGGCAAGCGTGACTTTGCCAAGTACAGCTCCTTCCAGATCCAGGGAGAGGCCGAGAAATACAAGCTTATCCTGGGAGAGTTCCTTGGCGGGGTGGGGGTGGGGGTGGGGTGGGGGGGTGCTGGTGAGTGGCTTGGAGCATGGGGAGTGGGGTGGGGTGGGCTGTGAGGTGAGTGCTTCTGAACTACTCTGGGAGTAGAAGGGCCTGCTTTGCATCTCCCCCTGGTGGCCTTGAGCCTAGGGTTGACATCAGCAAAATACTAATATCTGCATCTTTAGGCCACGTGTACCATGAGATGCTGTCTGTTAGCATTCCCAAGGGCCCACACCCAGCTCCATTGCATAGTTATTGAGAACCACTGACTACTGTCTCTAATGAAGTCAGAAGGAGATAGTTATCTCCTGGGTGCTAAAGCCTTGTTTCCACAAAGAAAGAACATATCTGGGACCCTGAGTTAGCCAGCCTTCCGCCTCTGTGACAGAGAACTAAAGGTAGTAAACTCAGAAGAAAGGGAGACTAATTTTGGCCTATGGTTTCATCCTTGGTCACTTGGGCCCAAGGTCCGAGGTCATGGTAGAAGCCTGTGGTGGAATGAAGCCTCTCGTTCTAGGGCCAACAGAAAGCAAAGAAAGGGGCTAAAAGGAACACCCCCTCAAAGGCATGTCCTAGCAATCATTTTCTTCTAACCAGGCCCCGCCTTCCCAGTGTCACCATCTCCCGGAATCTATCAGTGACTAACTCACTGAGGTCTCAATTCTCCCAGTCCCATCACCTGACTCTCAAACAGTGCTTGCCTTTGACCAAGCCTTCAGCCTACATCGCTTTTAGGGGATGTTTCATCTCCAAACCACAACAGCACTTATTTCCCAGAAGGACTTGTGGTTTTGGGAAGTGCATCTTATAGAGTGCACCCTACAGCATATGAACCTGGGGACAGTGGATTGGAGAGATTCCCAGTGTGACTTGGGGAACCTTGGGGCATGACCACACCTATTTAACTGCTGAACTCAAAGCTAAGTGAGGCAGGCCACATACTCACAAGCTTTGACGGTGACAGCTCTGAAATGTATGCACCCACATTGCACCATATAACCTTGAACTTTTAGAAGGAAAAACAAACAAAGCAGGCAGTGCTTTGACCATGTTCTGTGGGTGGGGAACCTGAGGCCATTAGAAGGTCCTTGCGAGCTTCATGTCCAGCAAGAAAGTAGAAGAGGATAAACCCTAGAGGCCTGGAGGCTTGAAGCCATTCAGTGCCTACTGAGAGACAGCCATGGTAAGAGAGAAGTCAAGAGAAGTCCTAGAGAGATACAGGCTACAGGAGAAAGAGAGCCAGTCTTGGTGATGCTGTTCAGAGGGTTCAGATAGTGTGGTTAGGGAGAGAGATACCAGTGGCAACCAGGACTTGCTGGACCAGGAGGAGATGGTCAAAGCTGATGCATACTCATTCCCAAGGCTTCTGTAGCTGGATCCCTCACCTGGATCTCAACTGATCAATCCTCCAATCGAGGATGGGCCGTCTAGCACCTAGGTGATGCATGTTCTTTCTGAACAGGTGACTCCCTGGCATCCCATAACAACAAGTTCTTCTCCACCAAAGACAAAGACAATGACGGTATTTCTTCCAGCTGTGCTATGGGCTACCATGGAGCCTGGTGGTACTCCTACTGCCACACTTCCAACCTGAATGGGCTCTACCTTAGGGGTCCCCATAAGAGCTATGTAAATGGTGTCAACTGGAAGTCATGGAGAGGGTACAACTACAGCTGCAAGGTTTCCGAGATGAAGGTGCGGCTCATCTAGCTCCCCACACAAGGAGCACCCCTCCCCAGACTCTTCCATCTTCACTGCCAGCTAAGGATGGAGTGTGCCCACCCACCCTGCTCTGCCCATTGTCCACACTCCACACAGCCCATGGCCTCCGGCCTGACTTTCTTCACATACCTATATTCTCACCACAAAGGAAAAATTGCATTTTCAAAAGCTGCTTGTTCTCTGACAGACAGATGTCTGTGGTTTTTTTTTTCGTATTCCTTTTGAATAGTCACCATATCTGAATCATCCAGCAGTGTTGTCTATGAACTTGACAGTCAGGAAGGGTTGGAGAGCCCATTTATAGACACAGAGGAAACAGCCAATGCCATAAACCCTTGGGCCATCTGCCTGTAACCCTCTGCTCTGCCACTACCATAAGTGACTTGTCCCCATTCCAGCTCCCATGTCCCCTCATGGCTCACTCACAGCAACTCACATGACTATTAAAAAGTCACCTTAGTGCTAGAAAGAACACACCTAAGAGGCTGGGAGCATGCAGGAGCCCTTCTGCTTTCTTTGTAAGAGCTTCTGTAAGCCAGCACTTCCCTTGACTAGCAGATGTGGAGAGCACTATGTCCAGAGTTGTTGAGACCCGTGCTTGAAGGGCCTGAGGGAAGACACAGAGGGGCCTGCCTCCCCCAGGGCACATGTCCAAACCACAATTCTAGCTTACAGAGCTGGGGAGGGGTGGAAACAAGGAGAGGTTCTCTTCACAGACTAGGGATAGATTCTCCCTAGGACTCAAGGGGGTCTGAACAGGAGGAAGAGTAAGTAGACCATCTGCTTATCAGGTACAACGAAGGAAAATAAGGGCCCAGGAGGAAAGCGTATCTCTACAACATCAGGTTTGGCCCTTTGTCTCTGCTTCAATGTACAGGCACACATTCAGTGGCTTAAAACAACAGTCCTGTTGCCCACAGTTCGAAAGGTATTAAGACTTGTACAAAGTGAACATGCTGGTGTCCTTTTCTCCTGCTGCCTGAAAGAGCCTGACCCCTACCTCCTCCAGCCTCCTCAGCATCCTGGCTTTCCTGGCTGTGGATTCTTTGTCCAGCTTCAAAGCCAACAGCAGCTATCAATCTGTCCTGTCCATCACTTAGAATGGGTCTCCTTTTCTGACTGGAGTTAGATATGGTCTGCTTAGAAAAGCCAGGGTCCTTTTAGAGAGTCAGCTCAGTTGTTCCCTGAAAACTGTTTATAGTTCCAGACATCAGGCAAAAAATCTTCAGCAGACATCCCATTAAAATCAACACAGAAAGCCAGCCTGGATTGAGGACATAGCTCAGCTTGTAGATGCTTGGCTAGTGTGCACATACTAGATTTGAATCTCAGTATTGCACAACTATGGTGTGGTGGTGCATACCTGTTATCTGAGCATTCAGGAGATGGAGACAGGAAGATCAGAAGTTCATGGCCATCACAGGTTTAAAGAGAGATTCACAAGCCCCTCTCTCAAACAAATAAGCAAACAGCAGTAACATAAAGGTGGAGCAGGCAGCCAAGCACGGGTTCCCACATGCGAGGGTGTCCTCAGGGAAAGCAGCTAAAGTAGTGAGGCAAACTGTGGAGTCCGGGCATCATGGGCAGTTTAGGGCCATTAGTTATACTTTTAGGGGAGTTGGCAGACAGGGGGCTGGGTCTGAACTGGGTTCCTGGTACCGGTGTGGCCTCTGGGAGAACAGCCAGAATTGTGAGCCCAGGACATGGGGTGCAGTTGGGGGCTGTTTGGTGTGGTTTAAAGGGAGTTAGTGGGCAGAGGGCCAAGTGTCACACAGGTTCTCTAGTGCCAATGTGGCCTCTGGGAAAACTTCAGAGTCCTGGGCCCAAATATGGACGTGCTTGAAGGAGAGTGGGTGGGCAAATGACAGTGCCTTACCGTGGGTTCCCAGTGCCAGTGTGGCCTTGGGGGGAAAGGTCAGAGTTGAATACTAAGCCCAGGCCATGGTAGGCAATAAGGACTGTTGGGTCTGCTTTAAGGCTAGTTGGCAGGCAGAGGGTGTGGGCCTACCTGGGATCACAGGTGGGAGCACGGACTCCAGCAAAGCAGCTAGAGGAGTGAGGCCAGGGCTTGGGGTACAGTTTGGGGCTGTTGGCTGTTTCAAGGGGAGTTGGCTGGAAGAAGGTGGAGTTTTACCTGGGGTTTTTAATTCCAGGGTGGCCTTTTTGAAAGTAGCCTGAATAGGGGGTCTATATATGGCTTCTAGGAGCTCGGGTGCATTTCGGAGCTTTGGGGCATGCTTAAGTTTGGTGTTGGTGGACAGAGTCTTTGGTGTTGGGTCTTATCATGGGTCTCTGGTTCCAGTGTAGCCACAGAGAAATCATTTAGAATCGAGGACCTGAATATAGAGCCCAGCAGTATAATTTAATAATAACAGCAAAAGCTCCCAGCAGGTCAGTAAAAACATGAGTTTGGGCTGGAGGGGAAGCTTGGTGGTAGAGCACTTGCCTAGTAGGCACAGGCACTGAGTTCTAAAGGCAGCAGTGAGCAACACAAGAAGGCATGGATTTGAGCAAACACCTCACAAAATTGATTTCAATGTATTTGCTAAAAGACTGAAAATAATTTAGACTTCTTTTTTTTTTAAGATTTATTTTTATTTATTATATGTAAGTACACTGTAGCTATCTTCAGACACTCCAGAAGAGGGCGCCAGATCTCGTTACGGATGGTTGTGAGCCACCATGTGGATGCTGGGATTTGAACTTATCACCTTCGGAAGAGCAGTCGGGTGCTCTTACCCACTGAGCCATCTCACCAGCCCAATAATTTAGACTTCTAAAAACTCCCTTGCATTTGTAAAAAAAAAAAAGTTTCAATTTGTTTATAAAAATTATATTTATCAGAGAAATGCAAATCATAGCCAAGCGAGGTGCTAATACAGGCTACTGTTCATTTAAGCTCCTCAATAAGAAAGGCCACGTTTAGGGGGCAAGGCATCTGCTCACCAGTGGAAGCATTCTGAAGGCTGTGGCCAGTCAGAACACACTGAACGTGGTTGATGTCATGGAAGGACTCTGTCATGATCTCACACTCATAGGCGTCCTTCATGGCATGGAGGCGCCAGTGTGGCTGAAGGAGGCATGGCCAGGGAGGAAAAGCCCTCAGACCAGGGAGAATCACAGCCAAGCAAAGGAGAATGCACCAAGCCCCACAAAGACTGCAGCTCCAAAGAATTCCTCTTAGCAGCAACGGATGGATGGCAGCTGTCCGCGTCACTAGAGGTGGGAGTATGTTTTAAGTAGTTATTAATGTATATGCACGTGTATGTTTGTGTGCATGAGTGCATGCACATGTGTGTGCAGATACATGCCAAGGACAGAAGAAGTCATTGACTCCCTGGGAGCTGGAGTTACATGCATTTGTGGTTTGTGTAACTTATTCCGTGGCTGCTGGAACCCAAACCCTGGTCTTCATGATTGCAAAGACCAAATTCTTAACCTTGAAGCTAACTCTCTAGCCTTTCAGATAGCTATTTTTTCAATGCAGTCCACCTTTGTTATGCATAAGCATATTTAAACTGCCCCATTTTGCTTTCATTTACTTATTTATCCCCATTTTACTTTTATTTACTTATTTAGTGTGTGCATGTGTGTAGGAGCTGCACATGCTTATTAATTCAGGGGTGAGTCTAGTGTTAGTCTTCAGTCATCCTACACATTATGTATTGGTCTGTCTATTTATCAATATATCTCTATATAGGTATCTATCTATAGAAATATCTAGAGATAGAGCCGGGCATGGTGGCACGCACCTTTAATCCCAGCACTTGGGAGGCAGAGGCAGGTGGATTTCTGAGTTCGAGGCCAGCCTGGTCTACAAAGTGAGTTCCAGGACAGCCAGGGCTACACAGAGAAACCCTGTCTCGAAAAACCAAAATATATATATATATATATATATATATATATATATATATATATATATATATATATATATGTAGTTACATAGATATACAGATAGATATACAGATATAGAGATAGATATACAGATAAATAGTGGGATGATTATATAGCAATATAGATATATAGATGATTGGATATAGATACATAGATACATAGATATATAAACATCTACATAATATAGATATATAGGTGATATAGATAATACAGATGATATACAGATGTATAGGTATAATTTGAGACAGGATCTCTTGTTAAGACCCGGGGCTTGCTTGTTAGGCCCAGATGACTGGCCAGCAAACTCCAGGAATTCTTTAGTCTCTCCCTCCCCAGCACCGGGATTAGAGCTACACACCACTACACCCACTTAAAATGTTTTTTTGGATCTATTTTCCCATTTTCTATGTATGAGTGTTTTGTCTGTATGTACGTCTGTGCACCACACGCATGCTGGAAGAGGGCGTCAGGTCCTCTGAGACTGGGGATGATTGTGAACCACCACGTGGGTGCTGGAAGTGAACTTGGATGTAGCCAGTGCTCTTAACTGCTGATCCATCTCTCCAGAACATGCACCCATTTTATGTGGGTTCTGGGTACCTAACTCAGTCCTGGTGCTCTCAAGGCAAGCACCGACTGGCAGAGCATGTCCCACACTTTAGTGTGACTGCTAGTTTCACCTGTTGTAAGATTCTTCACTGGCAACTGGGTTTTGTTTTGGTTTTGGTTTTTATTTTTACCTTATTTTGATTTACTTGATTGTTTTTGTGCAGTGCTGAGGATAGACCCTAGAACCTTTCGTGTGTCAGGTAGAGGATGTTTTCCCAACTCACACCTCAAGACCTGGCACTTGCATGGTTAATTTGATAGATAGGTTTTCCACAGGAAGTTGTATGAAAGCCTTGTTCCTCCGGCAAAGACCCCACCACCACCACCACCACCACCACTATGTGGAAGTCTGATTACTACTCTTGAGTTTTTGGTTTTCAGGTTTTTGTTTTGTTTTGTTTTGTTGCTTTTTTGAGACATGGTTTCTCTGTGTAGCCCTGGCTGTCCTGGAACTCACTCTGTAGACCAGGCTGGCCTCGAACTCAGAAATCCGCCTGCCTCTGCTTCCCAAGTGCTGGGATTAAAGGCATGCACCACCACGCCTAGCTTGGTTTTCAGTCTTAAAATGTCCCTTCGAGTCCACCCTATGGCACCTAGGTCTTTGATGGGGACATCACCATTTGTTCCAGAAGAGTTTGGCAATTCTTCCTGAAGCTTGAAGTCTTTGGAGGTTCTGACTCAGATCAGGACTCTGGGCTATGGGTGTCCTTCTTCTTTAACGTGGCCCATTTCCCTGGTTTTCTGCTCCCTCTAGATCCTTGCTTCCTTTATGTCTCTGTTCCTCTGCATTCCTGATACCCCTGGGTTCCTGTTCCCCTGGGTTCCTGCTCCCCTAGGCTCCTGCACCCCTGGTTCCTGCTTCCTTGGGTCTCTGATCCCCATGGGTTTCTGATCCCCCTAGGTCACTACCCTTCTGATCCCTGTTTCTTGGGTCCAGTCTCCCCTTGAGTTCCTTTTCCCTCTGGGTACTTGTTCCTTCCGGTTCTTTGCCCCTATGGGTCTTAATCATTTGTTTTTAGAAGGAGTCTGACCTCCCCTGACCTCTTCTAATTCATTAAAGTATATGGACATCAACACGTTTTATGTTCTAATTTGAAATGCAGTTTAAGTTTTTTGAAAAGTTTATTTTACATAGCATTTTGTTTTATCTTATACATGTGAAATTATACAAAATTTTATTTTATGTACACATAATTGTGAATTTTTATGTAAAATAGTTTGTGGCTTTTATTTCTCAACTTCACAACTATTTCCCAGGTTACAAGTGTTTGCATTTAGTTTTTAAATAGCTACTAACTCACTTGGGGAAAAGGCCATTCTTTTATCATGGACTTGGACCCTGCATAGCATTCCTCATGTGTGTGTGTGTGTGTGTGCGCGCGCGTGGGCAGACTTCTCACTGCGGTTGAGTTTTCTCCTAGGAGTGAGTTCTCTGGAGAGCATGCTGACTCAGAAAACGTGCACTGTCACAGATGTGGGATCAAGAGGCAGACATTCTCTGTCACCAGTCTGATGCTCACTGAGGGAATGGCTGGGGGGGGGGCTGTGGACATGTGGCCTGTGGGGTGTCTGTTTGATGTACTGCCACGGGGCTTCTGTATGTAGTATAGTTACATGTGTACCCATGCATGTGGAAGCCAGGGGCCAACATTGGGTGTCCTCCTCTATCCCTCTCCACCTTATTTTTAAAGATAGTGTCTCTCACTGAAACTAGCACTTACTTATTGATTGGCTAGACCTGCTGATCACAATCCTCTAGGGAGTCTCCTTCCCCTCAGCACTGAGGTGACTGGTGTATACCATCACCACAGCTGGTTTGCTAACCAGGCGCTGGGGCCTGAAGTCAGGTCCTCTGGTTTTATAGCTGGCTCCCCAGGGACCATGTGGCTTTCCCATGGTTCAGAATCCACGGGGAACTTTTATTAAAGTCTGGGTGGAAGGGAGGGCCATGATCCTATTTTAGTCTTCCTGGATGGTTGTGATGGGAAGTCAGGACCTTGGACCTTTGGTACTGCAGATGATTATGGGACAAAGAAGAGCTGATCCTCCAGTTGTCAGAAAAAAGCTCACTTTAGAGCTGTGGTTCTCAACCTTCCTAACTCTGCCGCCCTTTAATATCGTTCTTCATGCTGTAGTGACCACCAACCATAAAATTATTGTCATTGCTACTTCATAACTATAATTTTGCTACTGTTATGAATCATTACATAAGTATCTGTGTTTCCAGATGGTCTTAGGTGACCCCTTGCAAGGGTCATTGGACACGCCCCTCCCCAACACACACACACACAAAGGAGTCACCACCAACATGGTGAGAACCATGTAAACCCGCTGGACATGTAGGGCCTTCCTACAAAGGAGACTCTGCGTTCTCAGAGGAAGTGAACTTTGTGTGGGCCTAGGTACCTTCACAGCAGTGTGTCCAAAGCCACACACTGGGCTGCAGAAAGGAGTTTGCTCGGGTTGGCAGCCAAGATAAAGGGTTTGAGGTCCCATGGTTTACAGGGATGTGATGTCAGAAGGAAACTGGGTGGAGCAATCCTCCAGATAGGAGTCACTCAAACCCAGCTTTCACAGCCCAGGTTAAGACCAACCGAGGCTTTCAGGCTGCTCCTGTTCACATGACCCTGAACTTCTATACCCTGCCATTCTGCTAAACAATGTGGATGGCCATGTCTGTATCCACAGCCAAGCATGTCCTGTGATGGGAGCTTAGGGTATGTTTCTGACCTCAAACCCTTTATCTTGGCTGCCAACATGAGCAAACTCCTTTCTGCAGCCCAGTGTGTGGCTTTGGACACACTGCTGTGAAGGTACCTAGGCCCACACAAAGTTCACTTCCTCTGAGAATGCAGAGTCTCCTTTGTAGGAAGGCCCTACATGTCCAGCGGGATGGTTCTACCTCTCTTCACAATGCTGCCAAATAGTCTGTGCCTGTGGGCTGCAAAGACTTGGAGGATATGGGTCATGGGGAGCTGAGAGGCTCATGGTCTGGGTGTACAGGACACAGTTGGCAGCATCTCAGTTCTTATTGTGAAATATGGTGACTCTCCCTTCAATCCCACTTAGGGGCTAGGACTCCATACCACAGCACTGTAAAGCTCCGGGAGTCCTAACTTGGGACAGATGGGTTTTCAGATGGTCCCTAGTGCTGTTGCCTTACTGGCTGGGACTCCTGACACATGGTGATGTGGGTGGTGGGTAGGAGGGACAGAGTCTCTGCACAGCTTCAGGAATCACACCATCGGTCGCCCCCCACCCATATGTTGCAGGCCGCTGAGTGGCTATGACAATGACAACAGCATAAGTAGCTCAGAGCCACTAAAGAACAACTGAGGAGCCCAGTGGAGGCTGCACTGGCACGAAGCCCAGAGAGTTCCAGGCCTGCTCAGAGGGGTGCGCAAATCCTCCACCCGGTGTTCTCCCTGTTGCCGCCCTCTCAGATGCAGTGCATTTGAACAAAACACATGCCACTCTGGGATAGACGCAAACTCACTCTTGCTGGTGCCGGGGCATGGTCAGAGCAGGACAGGGCAAGCAGAGTAGGCCTGACGTGGAGTTCTTTCCCCCAGCCTCACCCAGGCTCCCCAAGATAGTCCTCAAGTCCTTGGGATTGTGCCCTGCCTCTCTCTGTATCTACTGCCCTGAAGCCATCTCCCTGAGGTGATCCAGGCTCGGGCAGGAGTGTGTGTGTGTGTGTGTGTGTGTGTGTGTGTGTGTGTGTGTGTGTGTGTTTGTGTGTAGTGTAATATGTGTAGGTTAGAGGACAAACTCAGGTGTTGTTTCTCTGGAGTCCCCCTTTTCATTTTTATTTTTATTATTTATTGATTGATTGATTGAGATATTTTCATTTTCTCTCACTGGCCTGAATGTGCTGTGGTGGTTAGATTACGCTTGGCTCATAGGAAGAGGCACTACTAGGAGGTGTGGCTTTATAGTAGGTGTGCTTGTTGGAGGAAGTGTGTCACTGTGTAGGCGGGATCTGAGGGCTCCTAGTGCTCAAGCTCTGCCTTAGTGCAAAAGAGAGCAACTCCTGCTGGCTGGCTTCCAATCAAGGTGGAGAACTCTCAGCTCCTTCTCCAGCGCCATGTCTACCTGCAGGCTGCCATGCTTCCTGCCTTGATGTCAATGGACTGAGGTTCTCTCTGAAACTTTAAACCTAATTAAATGTTTTACTTTGTAAGAGTTGCCTTGGCCATGGTATCTCCTCAGAGTATTGAAACCCTAAGACATGTACGTAGTAGGCCTTCTGGCCAGCCAGAGCACTCACAGCCAGCACTGGAATCACAGGTGTGTACCACCATGCCTGGCTCTGCACGTTTCTGGGAATGGAACTCAAGTCCCTCCGGTTTGCGTGTTAGCTGCCTCCCAGCCTGGAGGGATTTCACAGCCAGGCTGAGTCACTACATAAAAAGCTGACTACCTACAGCCGTTTAAAACCTTCTCTCTCACTCCTTAAGGATCTGGAAATGTGTGGGCATTTTCCATGACAGAAAGCCCTCGGTCTCCTGTAGCCTTCAGCTGGCTTTGTTCCTGCTTGCCAACTGCTAAGCTCTTCTTTTCCTTGTAACACCTAGCCGAGCCGCCAAGAAAAATAAACACATTCTGTTAGAATCCTGTTTTCCCAGCTCTCCCCTGGGGACCATAAAGGATGTTCCACGCATCCGCCCTCAAAGTTGTTGCAGGCAACACATTGATCAGACACAAGGCTTCTGCCATGCAGCCCACTATCAGCACGGAGGTTTGGGCTGTAGATTTAAAGCAAAAAGAGACCTGTTATGGATTCCTCCATGAGTAGCAAGAGAGCATGTGGGTATTGTGACAAAAAGCCCAGGTCAGCATTGCATTGCCCCTGGTACTGCTGTGAGGCCTGGCAGAGGGCCTTGGGATTTTCTACATGGCCGCTAAGTGTTGGCTGACCATCTGAAAATTCTGAACAGCCATAGTGGCCCCTTCTACTGCCTGCCTGATGGGTTTAGAAATGCATCCTTCCCATAGGAAGAGGACCTAAGATCTAAGTGAGCACATCGCATTGCTCTGTATGTAAACATCTCCCACAAACATTGTTGGCCAGAAAGTCCCCTGGCATGACAGGAGCTGGGGTTCTAGAAAGTTACAGCCTCTTCCCTGTAGGTGGGTGCTCTAGATGTGGATTAGAAAGTGAACTGTCTATATTTGCACTCAAACTGTGAAGTGCAGGGGCTGGAGAGGTGGATCCATGATCCAGGGATGAAGTGCTTGCTGGGTAAGCACGAGGCCCTGAGTCACATTCCCAGCATCCACGTTAGATTCAGGCATGATGGTGTGTGCTTACAGTGTCAATGCCGAGGAGGCAGAGGCAAGAGGCCCTCCTGGCGCTCTCCGACCAGCCAGTCTAGCTGAAAGAGCAAGCCAAAAGCTCCAGGGACCATGAGAGATCAGTCTCAAAAGGTAAGGTGGGGAACAAAGGAAGACATCTAACAGACTCCTGATCTTCTCATGTGCACACTTCAGCAAATGCACGAGCACACACATGTTCACACACATGCATACAACACACACACACACACACACACACACACACACACACACATACACACACACAAGCCTGAGAGGCGGGGAGGGCATCCTGACTCTTGAGGATTGTTTGGAGAAACTTAGGCCAAGCTGGTTAAAAAAATAACCAGCTCATACTTCTGTCCTGCTAAGTTTCCATTTGGAAAGTTTGTTGGGTGTTGCTGTAAAATGCCCTCTTGTCTTGGGAAGAGCCTGTGCAGAAGACTCACAGAAGCAGGACATGTCCTCAGGACTCCCAGGAAGGCTTGGTGCCTGTGGTATATACAAGAGGTTTAATTTGTGTAATTTGTGGGGAAGAAAAGAGAAGTTGGGGACCTGTCCTGGAGGATAGGGGAAGGGAGATCAGGTTTGAGGTCCTCATTTCTGTTGCTAATAATTGGGTCACTGTGCTAATTCCTGAGATTCCCTGATGATGGTCCATTTCAGGTGGAATTTGATTAGAGAAAGGAGAGCCAAGGGCTGGGAAAGTGGTCCACATATAAGCACATTGCCATAGCAGAAATGATGAGGCAGGAAGCAGCGGATGGAGTGAGAAGAAGCCAGCTAGTGAGTTAGCCCCATCAATGGTGGACTCTAAGGTGCCTCACAGCACGCAGGTGTGCCTCTCTCCTGGGGCCTTGCTAACACTGCATGGAGCAGTCCATTCCTTACTCTTCTTCTACGGTGCCAAGATATCTGACTTGAGGATGTGAGGATACAGTCCATCATGCTGGCAAGTCTGGGCAGCAAGACAAGCTGGAGGCTGTGGCTGCAAGAACATGGGGCTGCTTATCGGTGTCTGGGTAGATCTGGAAGCCAAGGAAAGGAAACAAGAAGCAGGCAAGCTATAGAGCCCCAAGGCCCTTGGGACTGGGTAACAGCTCAGCCATGAAGGGTACTCATTGCTCTTCCAAAGGACCAAGGTTCCATTCCCAGAACCCACATGGTGGTCCCTAACCATCCATAATTCCAGTCCCAGGGGATATGGTGCCCTCTTCTGGCCACAAGCACACACATGCAAAACATTCATGGCCATAAAATAAACAAATCTTTTACAAATTTTAAAACAAGCAAGCAAAGCAAAGCCCAAGACTTGCCTCCAGCAATCAACTTACCTCATCCAGGCTCCTTGAGTTTCACAACCTATAAAACTTTGAACTTTTAAAAATTGTACCCAGTCAGGCATTAAGCTGACAAAGGACTCTTGTACTTTTTAATCAGTCCTCCTCAGACACCGAGTCATTGGATGGGTGTTATGCTTTAGATGTTGTGGGTCTCCCACAGGCCCATGAGTTAAAGTCCTGCTGCACAATATGGCTCTTTTAAGAAGCAGGGTCTACCTGACATTTAAAAAAGATGCTGGATATGTGCTCTTTAAGTGTTCTGTGGGACTCCTTCTCCTCTGTGTTCCTGTTGTAGTTTGTCAAGAGAACCTCACTCACAAAGACCACAGAGACCACCATCATTGCAAAACACATGAGGATTTTTATTGATCCAACAAGTTGGGGACTCCCTTCTCAGCACGCAGGCCAGAGGAGAAACCCAGAACAAAGAAAGAACACCCTTTTTATACCTCTGTAAGGGGCGGATTTAGGCACCAGGGTCGTTGGCTTGTTTTAATCGGTGTATCAAATAACCTTTTCAGGCATTTGGTTGGTGTGTCTCAGAATTGAGTGTGGGGCAGGATAGGAGAATTGCTAATCTTGTTATGACAGTTGCAAGCTTAGTCATTTTGACTGTTAAAACTATGTTTCTACATTTATTTGGTCAGCCAGCTTCTTTATCTGGCTCTGCACTTGGCCTGCTAGTACAGTTTGGAAAGTCTTTTAGAAGGGTGAAGGTACTGAGTGGTCTTGAATTCATTTTGGATATCACATTCCCTGATCAAAATGTAAGTGGCTTGCTGACCTGCACATACCCTACTAGGTCACCGTGTGCCCAACTGACCACGGATTGGAGTTTCTAAATCTCTTAGCCCAGATAAGCCTTTCCTGTAGAAGTGGAAGGTAGCCAGCAAGGTAGCCTATCTCCTCACAGCAGTTAATGGTCTCTGGTCTTTTATTATAATGATGGAAAACCAGTTTGCACAAACCAGCCAGGGAACCCGTGGTTTGGCGAAGAGGTAGCTCATGGGACCAGGAAGAGGATGGGTGGGAAAGAACATCAACTTGGCTTTTAGAAAGATTTGAAACCCTCACCAACCAAGCACAGAGGCCTCACTATGCCACAGGCCCGCACTTCCAAGGACCCACAGACACATGTCCATGTGTCTGCCTTATCAGTTTGGTTTCAGAAGGTATTTCTCTACCAGACATCTTGGCCATTTTATGAATACTTTTTAAGTCTTATTAAGATAAAGCAGAGATGCTCATAAACAAATTACATCAAGGCCTAAATTTTGGAATTTATTTATAAAAATTATTTTTGGCTCATCACTCAGGAAAAAATTTAAAAGCAACACTTTAGGGGAGAAACTTTCTAGCTTGACAGATTAAAAAATGTTTTTCTCTTTAATCATTTATTTTTGTCTCCTGTAACAACGACACATACTTGTGAAGGTAAATGTTTTTTGAACAAGCATTTCTCAAGATTTAACCTCAATTAATCACAGCTTCAGAGCGCTCGCACTTCCTGAGGAGCCGGCATCCCAGGAGAGCCTGTGTAGATCCAGAGACCCAGACTTGGGCCTGGAGCTGAGGCTCAGAAGGAAGAGCAACTGCTTAGCGAACAGGACACGCTGGCTTGGATCCCCAGCTCCACAATATCCAAGCTGGGACTACACCCGCCCAGCTCAGCACTGCAGTGCTGGGAGCAGGAAGATGAAGACTAAGATTATCCTCGGCCCCATGGCTCTTCCCTGGCCAGCCTGACCTACATAAGACACTGACACACACTCAGCCACCCACCCACCCACCTACGCACTTATTCACCCACTCACCCACCCACCCACTCACTCACTCACTCACTCACCCACCCACCCACTCACCCACCCACCCANCCTGAGATCCCTGGAGTCTGGGCTGCACTGGGGATCCAGAAGTCTCCAGGAGGAGAGAGAGGCTGGTCTGGGTTGGACCACTTCCTGGGTCAGTAGCTAGGAAGAAGAAAGCAGCTGGGGGTGAGGAAGGAGCTGGGCAGTGTCACAGGGGATATGACCCAGTGCGGGGGAGGGGCGAAGGCACTTTCATTGTAATTTCACAAGGTAAAACGTTTTACAAATGTAAAAGTTCTACACTCTTACAAATTTAGATACTTTAAAAGTTTAGTCTCCTTATTAAAAGTCAACATCTCTTTTTTGTTTCAAATTCACAACTGTGGGCTCCTAGAAAATTAAAAGTAATGTCAATACTCCCTTAGTTTGAGAGGGCAGAAACAGGACATAGTTCCAATCTGAACAAAGCAAAACCAAACTCCAACGTGTAAGTACTTCACTGTCTGTGTCTGGAGTTCACTCATCATGTTCTGGTGCTCTGGTCGGGGTAGCTGCTGCCTGTCTATTCAGCCATTTCATGCCGTTACTAGCATTACAAGGAAACTTTCTCATGTACTGTTACTAGGAGACTTTCTCATGCCTGAATGAATTGCAGATTCTGTGATGAGCTGTGCTTTGGTGATCTTGGGATCCAATCACATAGAGGTCAGCTGGAACTGCTTTGTATAGTTAGCCGCAGTAAGCTTGGACCTGAACCAACCTCGTCTCAGCACCTCCTGCCCCTGTGTGTGAGCTTTTATGGTTGTTCATAAGCTGCCCCTGGGATGGACCTGCACCAACATAAGAAGCCATTTGGAGTGAGACGTCCGTTTGAGTAGGGGTCAAAGATAGTTTTAACTCCTGAGACGTCCCTGGGAACTGACATCCTGAGGTTGGCAAGTAAGACATGAATGTTAGGCAAGGCTAGTTCCCACCACAGCTGAATACCCCAACCAATGGGAGCAGGATAAGAGTACCACAGAGATATGCTCTAAGGAAACCCCCTATTCATAAATCCTGACTGGTGAAATAACTTGGCACAGATGTTTGTAGATTTCAGGCTTAAAAGCTATGTAGGATTCTGGCTTGGAAATGCAGTCAACTGCAAAGTTTGGTCTGCAGCCTTGATCAACCGGTCCTGGGGCCAATACTCAATAAACTATCCCTGTCTGACTGAGATTGGTGTTCATGTGGTTTGTACGGCAACTCCTGGACCCCAACACTGGGCTCCTCCAAAGGGCTTAGTTATTTCTCTGGGTCTGTTCTCTACACACAGCTTGCCTTCTAGGCTCCAGCTGGTTCTACTCCACCACTATTCTTGGTGGTCATCTCATGGCATACTGTATCTCCAAAGTGCTGGGGTCTCTAGCTGCGGCAAGCTGCGACTTTCACCAATAGCTTCTCCAGGAACTGCAGCCCTGCTGCTAGTGCGGAGCCTCCTCGTTCTCTATGACCCTTTCACACCTTCAAAACCAGCACCACCTGGGTGATGCTTCTACTAGCAAATTTGACTGCCAGCCCAAGGTACAGCCTTGGTTGCCTCTGGAATACAGCTTCTGTGTGCTGACCCTGAAGAAACACTTCCCAGTAGATTTCACTTCAATGATGCTGACCTCCAGCCCCAGAAAACCAGCATCCATTGTCCAAGCAAAGCAAAGGTACGGGGCTATGCGGAGACAGGATTCTCACTGGCAGCCCGAGGACCTGGCATACCACCACTCAGGGTCTTGTCTGCACTTCTGAGACTGTGACAGTCAGAAACAGAAGCAGGGTGACCTATGTTCCTGAGTCCCTGGGATGGAGAAAGAGAGCTGCGCTCTTAGCATCCCATGGCAATCTCTCCTCTCTTTGCACCTTCACCATAGAGTTTCCACTGAGATCCCAAGTCTAGTAGAGATTAGAAGAACCTAAGAGATGTGCTGCTACAGGGATTCTCCAGAGAAAGGGAGATCAAGAGAGAGCTAAGGCTTCACAGCACTTGCTCTCCTTCCAGACAGCCTGGCTTCAGTTCCCAGCACCCACACGAGGCAGCTGGCAACCACCTACAACATGTTCTCCGGCCTCAGTGGCACCACCATGCCCATAAACTCACTCTAGCACACCATCACAAATAAAAACAATACCCAGCCCCTCTTTAAATGAGGGCAGAATTCAGTCACTGAAAGTTCTACTTTAAATATACAGAAATTGAATTCATTTTGAAAACAAAGGCAGATGTGAAGTCTTTGGTGGGTACAAAACTGCCCGTAAAAACAACACATGAGCAGAACAGAAACAAGGGGCCCCTGAATCCCTAGGCTGAGTTCTCACCGTGGGATATTCCTGTCACCATCTGAGGAGGTCAAGGCACCAAGCAGAGGCAGAGGGAACACAAGGTCCACAACCAGTCCCGTTCTGTCCAATCTCATACCCTCTTCCACTGCCTCTCAGAATATCCCTTCTGTACCTCTGCCCAACTGCCTAACGTGTTTCCAGCATTGCTGCATGTAGTCTCCAGAGGCTGGGAAGAGGGAGAGAGAAAAGATGAAAACGGAGACTCTGCAGCTAGTGTTTGTGACAAAATCAAACACCCACAAAAAAATGTACCTACTAATGGGACAAATTCAAGTCACACAGAAAGTTCTGAACTTCTATAGACTTTCTAAATACCAAGAGAAGAAAGATCTCTAGAAAACCTGTAGAAATTCCCCAAACATCTGGTTACTCAATAACTTTCTTCTAAATACCACAGACAGCAGGGAAGATCAGAAGAGAAATGTCAACTGATTTTAAACCAAATGAAAACAAAAAAAATCACACAAGGTCTCAGAGCTGGTGGGCAGCGCTGAAGTAGCCTGGGAGGTCAAAGCAGGGAAGGCCTGTGAGGAAGAGGAGGGGGAGCCCCTTTCTACCTCAGACACTGGGATAAAGAGTAAATGAAATCTAAAAGTGGAGAAAATGAATACTAATGAAAAAGCCAGGAATGGTAGAGAAAATCAATATAACCAAAGCTGGTTCTTTGAGAAGGTCAATAAAATTTATAAACCTGTAGCCAGGCTTTTAAAACAGAGAGAGAGAGAGAGAGAGAGAGAGAGAGAGAGAGAGAGAGAGAGAGGAGAGAGAGGAATGGGGAGAGAAACAGGGTGGAAGATGGGGGGGTGTTGGGAAAAGACACACGCACAGAATATATGTATTCTTTGCTTTTCTGTTGCTGAGATAAATACCATGACCAAAAACAACATGAGGGGGAAAGGTGTATTTGGCTTACAGGTTAGTTCATTATCAAGGGAAGTTGAGATAAAACCTTGCGGCAGAAACCAATGGAGGCCTACTGCCTACTAGCTTGCTTAGCTACCATTCTCATGTAGCCCAGGCCTACCAGCCTAGGGGTGGTACCACTCACAGTGGACTGGACCCTCCAAGATCAACTAGAAATCAAGAAAATGTCCCCACAGGCATGCCCTCAGACTAATCTAGTACAGTTGACATTCCTTCTTCCCAATATGTCAACTTGACTACCGAGATCAGCAGAGGAGAGATGGGGGTGGTTTGGAGGGAGTAAAGAAGCAAGAGAGAAAAAGTGATAGCAAGAACAACAAGAGAGAGAAAGGGCCGAATATTAGTCACTTTTTGGAATAGATGGATATCATTAATACACATTCTGCAAATATTAAGTGAATTTATAGAGATATTATTTAAAATGTCTGTGCCAATAAATTTAGCAACAATTTCTTTGAGCACCAAAGTCACTCAAGAAATACCCAGCCTAGAGCCCACCAGATGACTGCGTAGATGAAAGCCATTACTACCATGCATGACACCTGAGTCCATCTTGGAATCCTCACAGTGGAAGGAGAGAACCAGTTTCCAAAAGTATGTGTGCAGCATGCATATGTGTAAATGAACACATACAGACACCTCCACCCGTCCCATCACACATACACTAAAATAAGTAAAATGTCAAGAAAAAGATACAGAGCTTGAACAACCCCCATATGGATAAAAGGAACTGAAATGATAACCAAGACACATCCATGCACTCTCTCAAGCGTGCTCGCATGCACACACACACACACACACACACACACACACACACACACACACAATCCTGAAATGTGGCATTTCTCTAAAGGTAGTTTCTTAATCAATGAACAGAACAGCGTCCACAGAGGAAACCCAGGCCCATGTGGCTTTAAGGATGAAGCCATCCAGACATAATAATAGCAATTCTTCCCCCACTATTCTCTGAAAATCAAGAAGTTACATTTATTTCCCAACTCATTCTCCAAGGCCAGCCTTCCCCAGTACTAACGCAGACAGAAATTACCACAAGAAAAGAGTAATGATAGATCAATAACCTTTGTGAACACAGATGTAACAATCCCAAGCAAGATTTCAGCAAATTGAACCCAACAATATTGTGTATAAAAAGAATACATCATGCCAGTTGAGGTTTAGCCTGGAGATGGGAGGTGTGTTTACCATTTGGAAATTAATGGTGTTCTTCATCTTACTGGGTGGAAATGGAAAACCACATGGTCATGTCAAGAGAAATGGAAACATATTTGCAATTGTGATCCATTCCCCACCTCGGAAGCTCCCAGGAAGTGACTGGTAGACACTCCTGGCAAGTTCCAGTGTGAAGCAGCACATTCCACCCTCCTGTGCTTCCCATGGGGGTCTGAAGGGTCAAAGGTGACAACCAAAACTCCCTCATCTCAGAGACCAGCTTGGGAGCAGGAAACGTGTACACCATGATCCCCCTGGTGCTTCTCAGAGCCCAGCTGTGGCTGTAAAGTGACAGGAGAAGCTTCCTTCCACAGGGTGTTGGCTGGAAGATGCCATTGTACCTAAAGGCTGCCTGTACTTCCTGCCCCCATGGGCTTCATTAACACAGGCTACTTTCTGTCTCAGCGTCAGCAGGAAGTGAGACCAGCAATACTTGCCAAGTAGAAGCTGCCATTTTATGTGATCCCTTCCTCCCTCCCTTCTCCTCCTCCTCTTCTTCCCTCCTCCTCCTCCGCTGCTTCTTCTTCTTCTTCTTCTTCTTCTTCTTCTTCTTCTTCTTCTTCTTCTTCTTCTTCTTCTTCTTCTTCTTCTTCTTCTTCTTCTTTTCTCTCTCTCTCTCTCTCTCTCTCTCTCTCTCTCTCTCTCTCTCACACACACACACACACACACACACACACACACACACACACACATATCTCATCACCTCTGCAGTACTCTACCAAACAAAGCAAAGCACACATCTTGTTCATACTGAGGGAGAGGGAACCTGACAAGGTGGGGCCAGCAAGGCACAAGGAGCTTGGGGACACCCGAAGGTCTGTCACCACAAAGGGAAATTCACTTAACAAAGTACCAAAAAATGTCCCCAGCTCACATGACACTGGTGGTATAGAACTGAGTGCACTAAAAATGATCAAAAGAAGGGGCTAGTAAGATGGCTCAGTTGGCAAACTGCTTGGCTTAAAACTATGACATCCTGAGTTCAATCCTCAGCACCCACTTAAAATATCTGTGTATGGGGGCACATGTTTGTAGTCCCAGTGCTGGAGAGGCAGAGGCAGAGGCTGAGGGCAGAGGCAGAGGCAGAGGCAGAAGGATCGCTGGAGTTGGCTGCCAGCTAGTCTATCTGAAATGGCAAGGTGAGATCCATGCCAAGGAGAAATTCTGTCTCAAAAAAAAAGATAAAAATAAAAAGTGGTGAGAGCCTGGCAAGTGACACTGATTCCTGAGATTGACCAGGGCTTCATATGCATGCACACATACCATCCTGATGTGAACATGTGTGTGCACACACATACCACACACATGCACTCACACGTGCACACACACTCACATGCACACACACACACACACACACACACACAAACACACACACACACACACACAAATATACCTTAGGGTAAAATTAAAGGCATAGATAGTTCACAGGGCAGAAGGTTCAAGGTCAAGGCCAAAGGTTAATCCAATTCTGTCTGAAATTGATTTATTGATGCAGCTCAGTTCAAACCCAAATCCCAGCAGCCTTTATCTTCTACATCATTGATATTGATGCCTAGAATTCACATGGGAAAGCACGAGACATAGAATTGCCCCCAAATCCCCGAGGGTGGTGTGAGAATGAAGCCAAGAGCTGTGATATGATTTCTTTGGTCACTACACTAATATTATTCCACAACTTGATGGGCTCTGTGTTACTGGTATAAGAATTATCAATACAATTATATGTTATTATCTCAAGATTACTAACTCAGCCATGGGGTACTCATTTAAAGGTAGACAATGGGACAGTGAAAGAGAATGGAGACTCAGTAATATATACGCAGATAAAGAGATGGATGCTAGGGTACAGGATGGAGGAGATGTAGGGGACTTCCTGTTGATGAGGGCATGCTGGGAAAAGCCGCTGTGTCACAGCATCAAAAGATGTCACCCCTCCTCTACCTCACGCCATATGCAAGTCAACCAGAAGTGGACCACAGACCCAAATATCAAAAGGAAAGTAGGAAACATCTAGAACGCAAAGATGTCTTAAGTCAGTTTCCATCAGTCTTAAGTCAGAGGACCATCTCTAGTAGGAGAATACTGACATAAACAGAAGCCACCAAAATCCAACCCTTCGGATCTTTAAAAGGCCCATTTGTGAGCAGAGCATTATATTAGCTAATTTTTTCATTGCTTTGTCCAAATGCCAGAAACTACTTAAGGGAGGAAGGATTTATTCCGAATTACAGTGTCAGCTCTTCTTGGGGGGCAGGGTAAGGGGAAGACTGCAGAGTCCACGGTGTCGGGAGAGCATGACAGAGGCTCTTCACCTCTTGGCCAGTCAGGACTCAGAAAGTGTGGGTTGTCAGCAAAGTGGACAGCAGCATCGTCAAGTCGCCACCTTCTGCTAGCTAGATCAGGTGGCCAAAGGCCTCATAAGCTCCCTGAACAGCACCAAAGCTGGAGGCTGTGAGTCTATGAGAGACATGTCACACACACACACACACACAGAGTGTATATATTTGAGACAGGGTCTCATTGTGTATTCCCAGTTGCCTGGAACTTGATGTGTAAACGAGGCTGCCCTGCAACTCACAGAGATCCTCCTGCCTCAGTTTCCCAAGTGCTGGTATTAAATATATACACAGCCATGCCCAGCTTATATTTTCATATTGAAACAATAAAAATAATAATTTAAAAAGACTCAGAGGAAACCATGTGAATCTTATGTAGTATTCTGAACAAATGACTCAGAACCAATGAACTAAGTATGAAAAAAATCTTTGGGTGCCCAAATGCCTTATTTAAAGTCACCTGGTATTTGCACAGGAAATGTGCACATCCTCCTGGATGATTTAAACCATCTCTGAGTGACCTACAACACCCAGCACAGTGTAATTGCTATGTAAACAGTTGTTATATCCCACAGTTCAGGGAATAATTTGAAAAGAAAACAAAAGTATACAGATGTTCCATAATATGCAAATGTCCCTCCAAATAATTTCAACATGTGTTTGGTGGAATATGTAGCAAACAGACAGAATGCCACGGGTGCTACTGGCAGAGAGGGAAATTAACTGAGGCTTCTTTACCCCATCATGACTCTCAAGATAAGTAAACACACAAGGCTGAAGGGACAGCACAATCCATAGGTGGCATTCAAGCAGGAGGTCCTGGGTTCTGTCCCTGGGTCTATATAAGGAAGCTGGGCAGAATAGGCATGCCAGGAGGCAGACACAGCTAGAACTCAGCTGGTGAGCTCCGGGTCAGTGAGAGGCCAATGAAAGACCCTGTCTGAAAAGGATTAAGGTAGGGGGTTGGAGAGATAGCTCAGCAGTTAAGAGCACTGACTATACTTCCAGAGGTCCTGGGTTCAACTCCCAGCACCCACAACTGTAATTCCAGGACCTACATGCAGGCAAAACACCAATGCACATGAAATATAAAAAATTAAGAAAGAGGGTTCTTGAAGACCCTTGAAGTTGTCTTCTGGATTCCACATGCACACACACACACACACACACACACACACACACACACACACACACACTTGTATCCCCAACATGTACAGAGAGAGAGACAGAGAGAGAGAGAGAGAGACAGAGACAGACAGAGAAACAGGGAAACAGACAGACAGACAGACAGACAGAACAGACAGACAGACAGACAGACAGAGGAGGCTAATCTGCAGTGGCAAAGCAGCTGTCACCTGGAACACAGGGCACTAAGAGTCTAGGTGTTAGTACCCTAAGGGAAGCTCAGGGAGGTGACAGACTGACAGACAGGTTGCAGGTAGGTGACAGACAGGTATGTTCATCATCTTGACCAGGATGATGATTTCACAAGCCAATTGTGTGTCAAGATTACTGTCTGTACCCTCTAACTGCATGCTGTTAATCACCAGCCAAGCCCATTTCTCTGAACTCTGACAAACAAACCCTATGTGACGCAGAGAGCACAGGCTTCCAACGGCTCTCATCAGCAATGGGCAGAGGCCATTTTGGTCCAGCTCCAGTTCTCAAAGAAGGGTGAGCTGCTTCCCTAGTGCTGTGGCTCGGCAGCTCTCCAGGCGGCTCTTCCCAGCCACCGTGAGCCCAGGCTCCCCAAGCTCTCCTGGCAACCCTCACACTTCTCCCAGCAGCCCTCAGTGTGCCCAGCTCAACCTGCTCTATTCTAGATCAAAATCACCAAAAGGCGATGCACTGTCTCCCTAGAGATTGCATAGCATTTATCACAGCAAGAGGGGCTGATGGGAGATCAGTGATAGCTCAGAGGCCTTCCTGGCCTCATCAGCAACATTGGTATTTGTTTTGTTTTTGTCTTGAGACACGATCTTCCCCTGTAGCCCAGGCTGACCCCAATCTCACTATGTAGACCAGGATGATTCCAAAGTACTGGCGAACCACCTGCCTCAGCTTTCTGTGTGCTGGGATTAAAGGTATGAAGCATTATGACCAAAGAGAGCAGCAATTTTATAATTAAAAGGCTGAACTGCTCTCATATGGGGACCCCAGAGAGGCTGTGGGTGTTAGAGGGATTGGTGCCAAGCCCCACATCAGGCAAAATAATTGAGTAGTTGAGAGCATAGAGCCAGGCAGACTTTTTTTTTTTTCCTATGATAGGTAACTTTCCTTTTTCCTTTTTAAATTCAAAAGAAACAACTCATTCAGGTGCTTTGTGTGTTGAGCTTCTCTTTCCCACCCCCCAAGCCTTCCACTATCTGCCCCCCCCCAATTCTGTTAGCTCTCTTTATTCTTCCAGACAATTTTATTTCCACTTATATGTGCTTATATGGTTTCATGTAGCTACGTAAAATCTAGGAGCCACAAATAAGAGAACTGATTTGTCTTTCTGAGAAGAGCTTAATTTGTCAGTCATTTTCCCTGCAAATGTTTAAGTGGCCAGATTTCTAAAAATGAGCTCATACCCCACAGGTTTGTCAGAGCGAAACACAAAGACAAGACTTTGGATAGATTAATTTTATAAAATGCAATTAAAATGTTTAAATCTGTTAAATCAGATAAGCCAGTTAGGCAGCTGAGATTCACTTACAGGCTTTTAAAGGGAAGTTATTAAACCTGTATGTAGTATGGAAAGTCAGGTTTATAAGCCAAATTCAAAGCTTAAGAAAGCAGTGCGTTTTGGAATGTTATTTTAACACGGCGAACAAATTACGCATGGATGGAACTTTTTTAAAAGCTGAAGGTAAGACTTAGGATTGCCTTTGTGTAAGAAATAAGATGGACCAGATGATAAAACAGCAGAGGAGAAGCCTTACCATTCAGAGCAGGCCCAGTTCAGCTGCCTCTGGATGGGGAAACTGAAGGTCAGGAAAGCTTGGGGCCATTCAGTTCTTTAGGGACCCTGGCGTAGGTGCCCTCCCCTCTGCTCTGACTCCCACACCTGCCCTGGGAGCCAAACTCCATATCCATCCAGAGGTGATGGGTATGGAGCCCGCTTCGCTCCTGCCCCTGCTCACGAAATAATTCATCTTCATTGTCAACCAACTTCATCAGACTTGGAGTCTTCATGGAAACACACATCCCTGGTGTGTCTGGGAAGATGTTGGCAGATTGGTTTAACTGAGATGGGGAGACCCACCCTGATCATGGGTGGCACCAGTTGGTCTGGAGACCTAGACTTAAAAAAAAATGAAAAGGGAGAAAGTGAGTTGAGCACCACCAGCATTCTCCCCTCTGCTGGTTGCTAGATTGTGTGTGTAGTGGGGTGGCGGGGGGCACCAGCTGCCTCACGGTCCTGCAGTCTGACAGATTGTATGCATCCTCAAACCATGAGCCAAACAAGCCTTCCTATCTCCAGTTTCCTTCATCCGGAATTTTGCCATAGTGCCATGACACATAAAGTGTATACCTAGACTGGCCTTGGATTTCCTTTCTACAGATATTATAAGCCCTGAATAAACTCTCATTTTTATTTTAGTAAGTTGAAGTTTATATCCAGGGGGCTTTCTCTCTGTCCATCTGTCTCACTGTTTGCTTGAAATAACGCCTCAGCATGTAGCCTAGACTGCTTCTATAGTCCTGGGGTAACAGGTTGGAGCCATCCGGCCTGAGTGCCATTTTAACTGGGAGCCTTTTAGAATGCTACTTCCCACTGCCATGCCTTTAATTCCCACTAAGAATCTCTGCTTTTCTGTCCTTCCTGTGATTTCTTAGCTGGAGGACACTGTAACTTTAATTTTTTTCGAGCCTTATTTTTAATGATAGTTCTTAAATGCTTTAACCTACCTTGTAGCCCACCATCCATCAAAGATAGTGAAAAGGAAAGGATATGAGGGAAGTGGACCTGTTTAGAAAGGTTCTTTGGAGCAACTCTCATCTGTGTTGTCTGGATATCAGCAGTTCAGCTCACAGGTTAGCAGGCAGCCGCAGCTCAATCCCCTCAAAAACACTTTACGGATACACCAGCAGTCCAGTTCAGTAGTCGGGTTAACAACAGCAGTGACATGACCTAGCAAAGACAACCAGGCCTCAGCCTTAGTTCAAATCGTCAGAAGGGACCAAGAGGGACACCAGGAGACAGCTGTGCCTCTCTAAGGGAAGCAAAGATCAGTGAAGATACGAGACCCACAAGCAGTGCACAGCTGGCCGTTCCTTTATACCCTCCAAATGTGTACAGCTGGCCGTTCCTTTATACCCTCCAAATGTGCACAGCTGGCCGTTCCTTTATACCCTCCAAATGTGTCCTCCACCGCCTTGCCTCAGCATGCTCTCACCTCAGCATGAGGTCTCAGTCAGCCTGAGTCCTTGGAAGCGGCGACAAACTGCAGCACACCACCAGGGGGGGTTTTGGTGCATTTCCCTCTATGGCATCCTGACAAGTGCAGCTCAACTATGCAATGTAAGGTAGACCAATGCATGCATGTCATTGGCAAAGAATTTTTCATCACACGTCATTTTACATGTACACTTTAGCAGAACTTCCTCTCTCCTGTGTCTGCTTCAGTGAAATGTTCCTTCACGAGTCTGCCTTAGCCTTTCACACCTGCATCCATTTTAACAAAATGTTTCCAAAGAAGCCTTAAGCTTCCACATCAGGACACGGTCACGGGTCAGCCCATGGTCCTGGGGTCAGCCCATGGTCCTGGGTCAGCCCACGGTCCTGGGTCAGCCCCTGATCCTGGGTCAGCCCCTGGTCCTGGGTCAGCCCATGGTCCTGGTCAGCCCCTGGTCCTGGGTCAGCCCCTGGTCCTGGGTCAGCCCCTGGTCCTGGGTCAGCCCCTGGTCCTGGGTCAGCCCCTGGTCGTGGGTCAGCCCACGGTCCTGGGTCATCCCACGGTCGTGGGTCAGCCCCTGGTCGTGGGTCAGCCCATGGTCATGGGTTAGCCCATGGTCGTGGGTTAGCCCCTGGTCGTGGGTCAGCCCCTGGTCGTGGGTCAGCCCCTGGTCGTGGGTCAGCCCATGGTCGTGGGTTAGCCCATGGTCGTGGGTCAGCCCCTGGTCGTGGGTCAGCCCCTGGTCGTGGGTCAGCCCCTGGTCGTGGGTCAGCCCCTGGTCGTGGGTCAGCCCATGGTCCTGGGTCAGCTCACGGTCCTCTTCAGTCTTTTCCTGAGTTCTCACTGGATGTGAATTTTATGTTGTGGTTACTACTCATTGTTTCCCTCCTCAAGGCTGAGGTGTCCCTCTCTGTCTGATCACTGGCCCTGGAGCCACTCTGCCTCTCCAGGGAATCACCGTCATCACACTCTTGGAAGATGCTTCTCCACTTTCTCAATTTGTGCTGTAGTTCCATCCCCCCAAGTCCTCAGATCTGTACTGTCAGCTGTAATCTTAGTTTGAAGTCCCGAGTCTGTGTCCCTCCACACCCCTCTCCACCACCACTCCTCGGCTGGAGTCGCCCTCTGCCTGCTTCTTCCTCTCCTTCTGGGGCTGAAGGCTGACTGACCTTATTTTATAATTTATATCTTCTTTGAGGTGGTTGAGAGTGTCGATTGCTTTTCTAGAGGAACCACATTGGGTTGTCAGGACCCTTCCTGGGTGGCCCATAACCGCCTGTAACTCAAACTCTAGGGACTCTGACTCCCTGTCTGGCCTCCAAGGGCACATGCTTGTCTCTCACACATCACAGCAGAGGAAAGGAAGAAAGAGAGATCCACGTTCCGGCAGGATTTCTCAATAGAGACCACTTACAGCTTCCCCTTCCACAGCTCACCCACAGTTTTAGTGTTTTTTCTGTTGCTGTGATAAAACACATGATGAAGGAAGCTTATAAAAAAGAAAGAAGCCGGGCGTGGTGGCACACGCCTTTAATCCCAGCACTCGGGAGGCAGAGACAGGCGGATTTCTGAGTTCGAGGCCAGCCTAGTCTACAAAGTGAGTTCCAGGACAGCCAGGGCTACACAGAGAAACCCTGTCTCGAAAAAAAAAAGAAAAAGAAAGAAAGGGAGGGAGGGAGGGAGGGAGGGAGGGAGGGAGGAAGGAAGGAAGGAAGGAAGGAAGGAAGGAAGGAAGGAAGGAAGGAAGGAAGGAAGGAAGGAAGGATTTAATTGAGCTATGGCTCCGAAGGGTGAGGGGCCATGATGGTGGAACAAAGGCTTGTCAGCAGGAGCAGCTGGACACTCACGTCTCAAACCACAGACAGGAGGCAGAGATGGATACTGGAAATGACACAGATCTTTTGAACCCCCATCTCCAGCCCCACCCCAGGGACATACCTCCTCCAACAACGCTACCTCCCAATCCTCCCCAAACAATTCCACCAAATGTGTACCAAGCCTTCACACATACAAGTCTGGGAACTGCATCCGCATCAGACTCCAGCTGCCTTTCTGCTGTGCCTTAAAAGGGTGTGGTCCACAGCGGCCTTACAGCCCAGTTTCCTAAACAAATGTGAGCCACGATGCTCACAGGCTCTCATAGCTGAATGCAGATGGTACAAGCATTGTCAATAATAAAAGGTCTCTGCATACTTGATGGATTCATGATCACACTCAGGCAGTGCTGAGGTTCTGGTGGAACTGGCCTGTGCTGTGCCATGTGAACGAGTGTGCATCACACTGCCCAAGACACCGCCACTCAGAAGTGAGCCTTGTCTATTATGAGCTGCAGAGACTGTCTGTACTATACACACAGAGTTCTCAGCTCTTAGAGAAATACAATTACACATCCCCTCCACCACCATTAGTCCCCGGCATGTATCAAGCTAGCATGTCTTTGGATTCAGAATATTAGATTTGGAGGCTGGAGAGATGGCTCAGTCATTAAATGCTAGACTCACAATCCAAAATATAAGAGATTGTCAGATTCTTAAAAAATTGCTGTTTGAGTTGCTGACTTGATTTTCATTTTTAAAAAATGCTCAATGACTTTGGGGCTGGGATTAGAACAGAATTTGCAAGAGTTTCTGAAACGATTTTAAATCTTTTTCTGCCATCCTATACTACGTTTTTATGAAAAATGGCACTGGTGGTTGTAAAGCTGAAATGTCAATCAACTCGGAAAAAGAACAGAGAGTCCCCAGGTCTTACGCATCAAATATTCAGGCAAGATTTAATCTTTATGTTAAAATAAGCACAGCCACACATTGATGGGCAAATTTTGGTTTTGTCCTTAATGAATGATAAAATTAATGATAAAATTAATATGATCTATGAAAGGATTACTTTAAAATATTTTTTATAATTTATTATCCATAAATATTTGGCATGTGAATATGTTTGTATCTATGATTGGAGCTATATAAAATTTCTTGGGAGAAGAGGAGTCAAAACCAGAAAAAGTGTAGGATGTCATGCTCTGGATTATTTTTGTCGATGATGTGAGAAGAAATCTTTATGCTCTATTTTCACTGTGAAGTGGCCTTAGAGTTCATCAGAATATCATAGATGAGTAGGAGGCCCTGAGCCCCTGCAGTAGCTGACCCCCACCTGCCTGGAAGCATTTTTGTTTACCTAAGGGTTGAAAAGGAAGAGTCTGGTCTGTGACCAGGCCCTCAGAACCCACGTACCAGGAAATGCGGGTGGGGCCAACCTGGAGCCCCGGAAGGATGCGGAAGTAGGGATGGAGTATCAACCTATGAGAAAAACAGGGCAGGAATTTTTCATGGTCAGGGGCTATGAAAGGGCTGTTCTGAAGAAAGTTGGTATATCAGCCACTTTGCCCTTTTTCTAGGCTTACACCTGACGTCACAGACAGACAGAAGGGCATGCTTTGCTTTTGCAGCTCCGTCCTCAGTAGCTTTCCTTAGGAGCGAAGTCAATATTCATCTCAGTGGGAAAGAGATACAAGCAGCCTTTGAAGGTGCTGGGAGTGTGAGGAGTGTTCACAATCCTAGCTCTGCCAAATGATGGGTGGGAGGTGCAGCTCAGACCCGCAGTACTGGGGGTAAAGTCTACAGAAAGGCAAAAACCTTGACGGAGTCTAGGCATTGTAAGAAAGGGATAGCACCAGAGGACACTGAGGACAGACTGGGGAATGAGTGAGCAGAGGGTGTGACTACACAATGTGTGTCACCAGATCCTGGACCACATGGGCATCAACAGGCTGGTGGGTGAGTGACACCCACTCTTACCTGTCCAGACAGTGACACAAAGGCATGTGATGTCTGCATCTCCATTTAAAATCTCTGTATTTCACTGGTGTGTGGAATAATCTTCCTAAAGGCCTCTGTGTCCCACGAAAGCCCACCCTCTATGGGAGCCCTCCCGCACTCACAGCCATGTGCCATCACATGACTCTTTTGTTTTTAAGACCTTTCTCTAGATGCTTCTTTGTTGTGAACTGAAACCTTCAGAGACAGGAGCTAAATGAACCTTTCCTCTTCACAAGGTGATCTTCTCGGGTATTTTGAAATGCTGATGAACAGTCTAAATATACAGATGTGCTCCAAGCCACTGCCATGTTCTAGCTGAGCCTCATGTCCTGTGTGGCCTTCTGTGACTCGGCTATCTATGGGAGGGAGCTACTGCCATCCACATGCTGTGAGTTTCTGTCCCTAAACCCCAATTACATGGCTTTCACAGCTGGGAATATGTTCTTCATTAATCTGTAAACCTGTTCCTTAAATCATCCTTTTTCCTGGGCACCGGGAGACCCTGGGATGCCAATCAGCGTGGAACAAGGCACTACCCAGCTCTGCTTTTCTCCTACCTCGGCTGCATCCATTAAGACCTCAAGCAGGAGGGCTATACGCCCCTCCTGGCAAATGTGTGCGATGGAATCACAGCACACTGGCCTTCAGCACTGAGAGGGCGGCTGCTCGGCCTTTCCCTTCCCGAGGACTGTTCCGCACTCAGCTCCACCCTGGATGAAGGTGACTGTGCTCATTGGGTTTGTCCCTGTGACAAAACGCCGGAGGCAACCAACTTACAGCTTCTGAAGTTTTAGTTCACGGTCATGTCTCTGGTTGACGTGAGCCCGCGAGGTCAGTATGCCTCGCAGAAGTGGGACTGTGTGATAGGAAGCCCATTATGATGGCTACAGGAAAGAAGAAACGGGGAGAGGGTGTTCCCTTTCAAGGGAACATCACCAGTAGCCTAATTTCTTCCATTTGGGCTCTACTTCTTAGGCTTCTACTACCTCTCAGCTATGCTACAGGCTGGTGTCTAAGCCTTAATACACATCCCGTGGAGGATGTTTAAGATCCAGAGCAAAGTGCTTTCTTTTTGACGCACAAAGGCTGTCTCACAATGCAAAATGCAGTGGGGTCTGGCTCTAGGAGTCAAGGGTGACTGCTGAGCAATGGCTATCTGCTTCTTTTTTTTTTTATTAGATATTTTCTTTATTTACATTTCAAATGCTATCCTGAAAGTTTCCTATACCCTCCCCCAACCCTGCTCCCCTACCCACTCACTCCCACTTCTTGGCCCTGGTGTTCCCCTGTACTGGGGCATATAAAGTTTGTAAGACCAAGGGGCCTCTCTTCCCAATGATGGCCGACTAGGCCATCTTCTTCTACATATGCAGCTAGAGACACGAGCTCTGGAGGTACTGGTTAGTTCATATTGTTGTTCCACCTAAAGGGTTGTAGACCCCTTCAGCTCCTTGGGTAATTTCTCTAGCTTCTCCATTGAGGGCCCTGTGTTCCATCCAATAGCTGACTGTGATCATCCACTTCTGTATTTGCCAGGCACTGGCATAGCCTCACTTGAGATAGCTATGTCAGGGTCCTTTCAGCAAAATCTTGCTGGCATATGCAATAGTGTCTGGGTTTGGTGACTGATTATGGGATGGATCCCCAGGTGAGGTAGTCTCTGTATGGTCCATCCTTTCGTCTTAGCTCTAATCTTTGTCTCTGTAACTTCTTTCATGGGTGTTTTGTTCTCTATACTAAGAATGAATGAGGTATCCACACTTTGGTCTTCATTCTTCTTGATTTTGTTGTGTTTTGCAAATCTTGGGTATTCTAAGTTTCTGGGCTAATATCCACTTATCAGTGAGCGCATATCAAGTGACTTCTTTTGTGATTGGGTTACCTCACTAAGGATGATATCCTCCAGATACATCCATTTGCCCAAGAATTTCATAAATTCATTGTTTTTAATAGCTGAATAGTACTCCATTGTGTAGATGTACCACATTTTCTGTATCCATTCCTCTGTTGAGGGACATCTGAGTTCTTTCCAGCTTCTGGTTATTATCAATAAGGCTGCTATGAACACAGTGGAGCATGTGTTCTTATTAACAGTTGGAACATCTTCTGGGTATATGCCCAGGAGAGGTATTGCTGGATCTTCCTGTAGTACTATGTCCAATTTTCTGAGGAACCTCCAGACTGATTTCCAGAGTGGTTGTACCAGCTTGCAATCCCACCAGCAATGGAGGAGTGTTCCTCTTTCTCCATATACTCACCAGCATCTGGTGTCATCTGAGTTTTTGATCTTGGCCATTCTGACTGGAGTGAGGTGGAATCTCAGGGTTGTTTTGATTTGCATTTCCCTGATGATTAAGGATGTTGAACATTTTTTTCAAGTGCTTCTCAGCCCTTTGGCATTCTTCAGTTGAAAATTCTATGTTTAGCTCTGTACCCCATTTTTAATGGGGTTATTTGAATTTCTGGAGTCCAACTTCTTGAGCTCTTTGTATATATTAGATATTAGTCCCCTATCTGATTTAGGATTGGTAAAAATCCTTTCCCAATCTGTTGGTGGCCTTTTTGTCTTATTGACAGTGTCTTTTCCCTTACACAAGCTTTGCAATTTTATAAGGTCCCAATTGTCAATTCTTGATCTTACAACACAAGCCATTGGTGCTCTGTTTAGGAATTTTCCCCCTGTGCCCATATCTTCCCCACTTTCTCCTCTATAAATTTCAGTGTCTCTAGTTTTACGTGGAGGTCTTTCATCCACTTAGACTTGAGCTTTGTACAAAGAGATAAGAATGGATCAATTTGCATACTTCTACATGATAACTGCCAGTTGTGCCCGCATCATTTGTTGAAAATGCTGTCTTTTTTCCACTGGATGGTTTTAGCTCTCTTGTCAAAGATCAAGTGACCATAGGTTCATTTCTGGGTCATCAATTCTATTCCATTGATCTACCTGTCTGTCGCTGTACCAGTACCATGCAGTTTTGTTTTTTGTTTTTTTATCACAATTGCTCTGTAGTATAGCTTGAGGTCAGGCATGGTGATTCCACAAGAGATTCTTTTATTGTTGAGAATAGTTTTTGCTATTCTAGGTTATTTTATTGTTCCAGATGAATTTGCAATTGCCCTTTCTAACTCAGTGAAGAATTGAGTTGGAATTTTGATGGGGATTGCATTGAATCTGTCGATTGCTTTTGGCAGGATAGCCATTTTGACTATATTAATCCTTCCAATCCATGAGCATGGGAGATATTTCCATCTTCTGAGATCTTCTTCAATTTCTTTCTTCAGAGACTTGAAGTTCTTATCATACAGATATTTCACTTCCTTAGTTAGATTCACACCAAAGTATTTTATATTGTTTGTGACTATTGTGAAGGGTGTTGTTTCCATAATTTCTTTCTCAGCCTGTTTATCTTTTGTGTAGAGAAAGGCCATTGATGGGTTTGAGTTAATTTTATATCCAGCTACTGCACTGAAGCTGTTTATCAGGTTTAGGATCTCTGGTGAAATTTTTAGGGTCACTTAGATATACTATCATATCATCTGCAAATAGTGATATTTGACTTCTTCCTTTCCATTTTGAATCCCCTTGATCTCCTTTTGTTGTTGAATTGCTCTGGCTAAGACTTCAAGTACTATATTGAATAGGTAGGGAGAACGTGGGCAGCCTTGTCTAGTCCCTGATTTTAGTGGGATTGCTTCGAGTTTCTCTCCATTTAGTTCGATGTTGGCTACTGGTTTGCTGTAGATTGCTTTTATTATTTTTAGGTATGGGCCTTGACTTCTTGATCTTTCCAAGACTTTTATCATGAATGGGTGTTAGGTTTTGTCAAATGCTTTTTCTGCATCTAAGGAGATGATCATGTGGTTTTTGTCTTTGAGTTTGTTTATATAGTGACTTACATTGATGGATTTCCATATATTAAACCATCCCTGCATCCCTGGGATGAAGCCTACTTGGTCATTATAGATGATCGTTTTGATGTGTTCTTGGATTCGGTTTGCGAGGATTTTATTGAGTATTTTTGCATCGATATTCATGAGAGAAATTGGTCTGAAGTTCTCTTTCTTTGTTGGATCTTTGTGTGGTTTAGGTATCAGAGTAATTGTGGCTTTATAGAATGAATTGGGTAGAGTACCTTCTGTTTCTATTTTGTGGAATAGTTTGAAGAGAGTTGGAATTAGGTCTTCTTTGAAGATCTGATAGAACTCTGCACTAAACCCAACTGGTCCTGGGCTCTTTTTGGTTGGGAGACTATTGATGACCGATTCTATTTCTTTAGAGGAAATGGGACTGTTTAGATCATTAATCTGATCCTGATTTAACTTTGGTACCTGGTATCTGTCTAGGAAGTTGTCCATTTCATCCAGGTTTTCCAGTTTTGTTGAGTATAGCCTTTTGTAGTAGGATCTGATGATGTTTTGGATTTCCTCAGGTTCTGTTGTTATGTCTCCTTTTTCATCTCTGATTTTGTTAATTAGAATACTGTCCCTGTGCCCTCTAGTTAGTCTGACTAAGGGTTTATCTATCTTTTTGATTTTCTCAAAGAACCAGCTCCTGTTTTGGTTGATTCTTTGAAAAGTTCTTTTGGTTTCCACTTGGTTCATTTCAGCCCTGAGTTTGATTATTTCCTGACGTCTACTCTTCTTGGATGAATTTGCTTCCTTTAGTTCTAGAGCTTCTAGGTGTGCTGTCAGGCTTCTAGTGCATAATCTCTCTAGTTTCTTTTTGGAGGCACTCAGGGCTATAAGTTTTCCTCTTAGGAATGCCTTCATTGTGTCCCATAAGTTTGGGTATGTTGTGGCTTCATTTTCATTAAACTCTAAAAAGTCTTTAATTTCTTTCTTTATTTCTTCCTTGACCAAGGAATCATTGAGTAGAGTGTTGTTCAGTTTCCATGTGAATGCTGGCTTTCTATTATTTATGCTGTTATTGAAGATCAGCCTTAGTCCGTTGTGATCTGATAGGATGCATGGGATAATTTTAATATTTTTGTATCTGTTGAGGCCTATTTTGTGATGGATCATATGGTCAATTTTGGATGAGGTACCATGTGGTGCTAAGAAAGTATATCCATTTGTTTTAGGATAAAATGTTCTGTAGATATCTATTAAATCCATTTGTTTCATAATTTCTTTTAGTGTCCATGTGTCTCTGTTTAGTTTCTGTTTCCAGAATCTGTCCAATGGTGAGAGTAAGATGTTTAAGTCTCCCACTATTATTGTGCGAGGTGCAATGTGTGCTTTGAGCTTTACTAAAGTTTCTTTAATGAATGTGACTGCCCTTGCATTCGGAGCATAGATATTCTGAATTGAGAGTTCATCTTGGTAGATTTTACCTTTGATGAGTATGAAGTGCCCCTCCTTGTCTTTTTTGATAACTTTTGGTTGAAAGTCAATTTTATTAGATATTAGAATGGCTACTCTAGCTTTTTTCAGACCATATGCTTAGAAAATTGTTTTCCATCCTTTCACTCTGAGGTAGTGTCTGTCTTTTTTCCTGAGATGGGTTTCCTATAAGCAGCAAAATGTTGGGTCCTGTTTGTGTAGCCAGTCTATTAGTCTATGTCTTTTTATTGGGGAATTGAGTCCATTGATGTTAAGAGAAATTAAAGAAAAGTAATTGCTGCTTCCTGTTATTTTTGTTGTTAAAGTTGGGATTCTGTTCTTGTGTCTGTCTTCTTTTAGGTTTGTTGAAGGATTACTTTCTTGCTTTTTCTAGCGTGTAGTTTCCATCCTTGTGTTGGTGTTTTCTTTGAAGGACTGGATTTGTGGAAAGGTATTTTGTGAATTTGGTTTTGTCATAGAATACTTTGGTTTCTCCATCTATGGTACTTAAGAGTTTTGCTGGGTATAGCAGCCTGGGCTGGCATTTGTGTTCTCTTAGGGTCTGTATAACATCTGTCCAGGATCTTCTGACTTTCATAGTCTCAGATGAGAAGTCTGGAGTAATTCTAATAGGCCTGCCTTTATATCTTATTTGACTTTTTCCCTTACTGCTTTTAATATTCTGCCTTTATTTAGTGCATTTGTTGTTCTGATTATTATGTGTCGGGAGGAATTTCTTTTTTTTTTCAATTTTTTATTAGATCTTTTCTTAATTTCCATTTCAATTGCTATCCCGAAAGTCCCTCCCCCTCCCTCCTCCCCTCTCCCCCCTCCCTGCTCCCCTGCCCACCCACTCCCACTTCTTGGCCCTGGCGTTCCCCTGTATTGGGGCATATAAAGATTGCATTACCAAGGGGCCTCTCCTCCCAATGATGGCTGACTAGGCCATCTTCGGCTATACATGGAGCTAGAGCCATGAGTTCTGGGGGTTCTGGTTAGTTCATATTGTTGTTCCTCTTCTAGGGTTGCAAACCCCTTCAGCTCCTGGGGTTCTATCTCTAGCTTCTCCAATGTGGGCCCCGTGCTCCCTCTTATGGATGACTGTGAGCATCCACTTCTGTGGGAGTCAGGGTCCCTTCAGTAAACACTTGCTGTCCTATGCAATAGTGTCTGAGTTTAGTGACTGATTATGGGATGGATCCCCAGTGGGTTAGTCTCTGTATGGTCCATCCTTTCATCTTAGCTCTAAACTTTGTCTCTGTAACTCCTTTCATGGGTATTTTGTTTCCTATTCAAAGGAGGAATGAAGTATCCACACACTGATCTTCCTTCTTGATTTTCTGTGTTTTGCAGATTGTATCTTGGGTATTCTAAGTTTCTGGGCTAATATCAATTTATCAGTGAGCGCATATCCAATGAGTTCTTTTGTGATTGGGTTACCTCACTAAGAATTATGTCCTTCAGATTCAACCATTTGCCCAAGAATTTCATAAATTCATTTTTTAATAGCAGAATAGTATTCCATTGTGTAAATGTACCACATTTTCTGTATCCATTCCTCTGTTGAGAAACATCTGGGTTCTTTCCAGCTTCTGGCTATTATAAATAAGGCTTCTATGAACATAGTGGAGCATGTGTCCTTTTTACTAGTTGGAACATCTTCTGGGTATATGCCCAGGAGAGGTATTGCTGTATCCTCTGGTAGTACTATGTCCAATTTTCTGAGATAACGCGAGACTAACTTCCAGAGTGGTTGTACAAGCTTGCAGTCCCACCAGCAATGGAGGAGTGTTCCTCTTTCTCCACATCCTCTCCAGCATCTGCTGTCACCTGAATTTTTGATCTTAGCCATTCTGACTGGTGTGAGGTGGAATCTCAGGGTTGTTTTGATTTGCCTTTCCCTGATGATTAAGGTTGTTGAACGTTTTTTCAGATGTTTCTCAGCCATTCGGAATTCCTCAATTGAGAATTCTTTGTTTAGCTCTGTACCCCATTTTCTAATGGGGTTATTCATTTNGTGTGTGGGTTCATTTCTGGGTCTTCAATTCTATTCCATTGATCTATCTGTCTGTTGCTGTACCAGTACCATGCAGTTTTTATCACAATTGCTCTGTAGTACAGCTTAATGTCAGGCATGGTGATTCCCCCAGAGGTTCTTTTATTGTTGAGAATAGTTTTTGCTATCCTAGGTTTTTTATTATTCCAGATGAATTTGCCAACTGCCCTTTCTATCTCAGTGAAGAATTGAGTTGGAATTTTGATGGGGATTGCGTTGAATCCTTAGATTGCTTTCGGCAGGATAGCCATTTTGACTATATTAATCCTGCCAATCCATGAGCATGGGAGATCTTTCCATCTTCTGAGATCTTATTCAATTTCTTTCTTCAGAGACTTGAAGTTCTTGTCATAAAGATCTTTCACTTCCTTTGTTAGAGTCACACCAAGGTATTTTATAGTATTTGTGACTATTGTGAAGGGTGTTGTTTCCCTAATTTTTTTCTCAGCCCTCTTATCCTTTGTATAGAGAAAGGCCATTGATTTGTTTGAGTTAATTTTATATCCAGCTACTGCACTGAAGCTGTTTATCAGGTTTAGGAGTTCTCTGGTGGAATTTTGGGGGTCCCAAATATATATTATCATATCATCTGCAAAAAGTGATATTTTAACTTCTTCCTTTCCAATTTGTATCCCCTTGATCTCCTTTTGTTGTCGAATTGCTCTGGCTAAGACTTCAAGTACTATATTGAATAGGTAGGGAGAAAGTGGGCAGCCTTGTCTAGTCCCTGATTTTAATGGGATTGCTTCCAGCTTCTCTCCATTCACTTTGATGTTGGCTACTGGTTTGCTGTAGATTGCCTTTATTATGTTTAGGTATGGGCCTTGAATTCCTGATCTTTCCAAGACTTTTATCATGAAAGGGTGTTGGATTTTGTCAAATGATTTCTCAGCATCTAAGGAGATGATCATGTGGTTTTTGTCTTTGAGTTTGTTTATATAGTGGATTACGTTGATGGATTCCCATATATTAAACCATCCCTGCATTCCTGGGATGAAGCCTACTTGGTCATGATGGATGATCATTTTGATGTGTTCTTGGATGCGGTTTGCGAGGATTTTATTGAGTATTTTTGCATCGATATTCATGAGCGAAATTGGTCTGAAGTTCTCTTTCTTTGTTGGATCTTTGTGTGGTTTAGGAATTTCTTTTTTGGTCCAGTCTATTTGGAGTTCTGTAGGCTTCTTGTATGTTCATGGGCATCTCTCTCTTTAGGTTTGGGAAGTTTTCTCCTATAATTTTGTTGCAGATATTTGCTGGCTCTTTAAGTTCAAAATCTTCATTCTCATCTACCCCTATTATCTGTAGGTTTGGTCTTCTCATTGTGTCCTGGATTTCCTGGATGTTTTGAGTTATATTCTTTTTGCATTTTGCATTTTCTTTGATTGTTGTACCCATCTTCTCTATGGAATCTTCTGCACCTGAGATTCTCTCTTCGATCTCTTGTATTCTGTTGCTGATGCTCACATCTATGGTTCCTGATTTCTTTCCTAGGCTTTCTATCCCCAGAGTTGTCTCACTTAGCGTTTTCTTTATTGTTTCTACTTCCCTTTTTAGGTCTTGGATAGTTTTGTTCAATTCCTGTTTCCTCTTTAAGGACTTCTACCTCTTTAGCAGTATTCTCCTGTATTTCTTTAAGTGAGTTATTAAAGTCCTTCTTAAGGTCCTCTACCAGCATCATGAAATATGATTTTGAATCCAAATCTTGCTTTTTGGGTATATTGGGGTATCCAGGATTGGCTGAGGTGGCAGTGCTGGGTTCTAATGATGGTGAGCAGTCTTGATTTCTGTTGGTAAGATTCTTACGTTTGGTTTTCACCATTTGGTAATCTCTGGAGTTAGTTGTTATAGTTGTCTCTAGCTGGAGCCTGATCCTCCTGTGATTCTGTTAGCCTCTGTCAGCTGTCCTGGGAGTCCAGCTCTCTTCTGAGTCTTAGAGGTCAGAGTACTCTCTTCAGGCATGCTCTCCTCCTGCAGGGAAGGTGCACAGAGGTCTGGCATTCAGACTTGCCTCCTGGCTGAGGATGAAGGCCCAAAATAGGGCCTATTCCAGAAGATGGGTTGCCTCCGCTGTCTGTGTGCTCACCTGCACAGACTGCTCTTGGGGTTGCAGCCCTCCTCGGCAGCCACCTCTCCTCTGGCAGAGAAGGTGCCCAGATTTCTGCAGCCAGAAACAGGGGTTTGTCCCAGAAGCTGTGTGGCTTCTCAGGCTATCTGCTTCTTTAAACCCACAGCCCAGTGACCACTTGTGAGGTGTGGTGAGCTCATTCTTATGTTTCTAGCCATTTTCCTCTAAGCAGTGTGAGAGGTCCCCATGAGGAAGGTCAGCCCAGGCTGCTGATCAACAGCATCCAAACACCTGAACCCTGGTACCACCAAGAATGCTTAGAAGTAGGGCCTTATTTGGTCAGTTTTATGAATAAGACCTGGCTCTTCACAGACACCTGGTTTCAATGTCAGGAGGGACCCTTTGCCTCAGGACCTGTGGAAACTTTCCAGAAGCTGTGGGGTGAAACTGTGTGCTGTTTAAGCCTCTAAGTCTTTGGGGTCATGGATCCCACAGTGTATCCTGCAGACTCAGAGGGAGTGGGTTCTCATCCTGGGGAAGAGTCTTCTTAACTCTAACCCTGAAAGGGTTCTCTGTGCAGTGGCTAAGAGTTTGGAACACATTTGAGGAAGTATCAGATGGCAATGGATTCTTGCACAGTTGAACGTGTTGGCCCACAACATATCTCCCAAACCTATGTGATTTCCACTTGTTAATATGAAAGAGAGGAAGTGGCATGCCTTGGGAAGGACATTTTTGTGGCTTCTGTTGTGTTTATTCCTGGGATACACTGGGGAGGGATGTCTTCTTGCCTAGGGCACAGAACAGGCCCAGTACCTGACAGAGGTCCCATGTTTGTGCAGTACAGGCAGAGCCAGATGCTAGACAGCAGGCGAAAGCCTGGGCCTCGTGTAGGCATAGAGTTTTCAGAACCTACTTTTAATAACAGTTCTTAAATGTTTTAACCTTCCTTCTGGCCCACCACCAACCAGAGGTAGTGGAAAAGAAAGATTATGAGGATATGGGGGAAGTGGACCTGTTTAGAAGTAGCTCAATCTTTCCCCCAGAATTTCAAGATACCATCAATCCAGTTTCATAGTGTGTCAGGACAGCCAACATGAATCAGCAGTGGTGGCATGACCCAGCAGAAACAGCCATGCCTCCCTTGAATAGGTATGAGTCAGCAGGAGGGACTAGGACCAGCAGGGATGACAGGTGAAGTTCTCGGCCATGCTTCTCTCAATGAAGTGAAGATCAGTGAGACCAAAGAAGCATTGCAAAGCTCGGTATGCAAGCCCACATGTCCTCCCACGGGTCTTGCCTCAGCAAAACACGATGTGAAACTTAGAAAAACTCCACTTGAGTCTGTATCAGCTGACATATCCAGAAATGTCCACTTTATTCTGCCAATTGGCCCGAGTCCGCAGAAGTGGCAGGACGCAGCCAGTACACCACCAGAAGTTTCTTGGTATGTTTTTTCTATGAAGTTGTCTTAGTTAGGGTTTCCATGCTGTGAAGAGATGCCATGACCAAGGCAGCTCTTATAAAGACAACATTTAATTGGGCATGTGCCACCACCCCTCTCCACCGAAACCTCTTGGTCCAGGTCTGCACAGTTCAAATTACTCTCAGCAACAAAGTCTTCATATTCCTACTAGGATAGTCCATTAGTCTGCACTTAAATCATTCTATTGCTTTCCAAATCCAACATCCCCAAACCCACATTCTTCCAAACAAAAGCATGGCCAGGCCTAACACAGCAATACTCCAGTCCATGATACCAACTTCTGTCTTAGTTAGGGTTTCCATGCTGTGAAGAGACACCATGACCAAGGCAACTCTTATAAGAACAACATTTAATTGGGGCTGGCTTACAGGCTCAGAGGTTTAGTCCATAATCATCAAGGCAGGATCATGGCAGCATCCAGGGAGGCATGGTGCAGAAGCTGAGGGTTCTACATCTTGTTCTGAAGGCAAACAGGAGGAAACTCTTCCAGGCAGCCAGGACAAGAGTATTAAAGCATATGCCCACAGGGATGCACCTACTCCAACAAGGCTGCACCTCCGAATAGTGCTACTTCCTGGGCTAAGCATATACAAACTATCACAGAAGTCAAGAGAAACAATGAACAGTAAGGAATGGCAAGATGTACCATTACCATCCAGCGTCATCCACAGTCTAGGTTATACTCATATTCCTTCTTAACATCATGTGTCCTTTTGTGTGCCTGCTTCAGGAAAACATTCTTTCACATGGCTGCTTTAGCAAAACATCCTTCCACCTGTGTGCCCTAGCAGAACATCATTTGATGTAACTGACTTTCCAAAGAAACCAGAAGCTTCCACTTCAACCTCACACTCTAACATTGTTTCCACAGGCTGAGTGAGGGATAGGGCAAAGGGCTGAACTAAGGTCTTCCAAGATCCAAACTCACTACAGCCACGCTGGGGATATAGCCTGTGTTCCTGCTGGGGCTGGCGATATCCTCAGCCACCACATTGCAACAGGGGCAGGAAGGTTCCAACATCTAACATAGTGTCCAGCTGTCCAGCCATTCAGAGGGAGTCTGCTGACCACTCCAACCAAGTGTCTTGCTCAACCAAGGACAGCTGAGCAAAGGAAGGGAGGATTCAAGAAGCCCTCACCCCCACCCCAGGTCAGGGCTCAGACCTCCAGCTGGTCCTTTGAGCAAAGTAAGGAGGCAGAGATGGAGGTTCACTGAAGCTTTGCTTACATCAGGATAGAGTCCCTGTGCTTACATGGGTCAGGAATAGAGAAAGTTGTGGTCTCACTAGGACCCCTCTGCCCTTCCCCACCCTTAGCAAATTTGGCTTAGAGAGTGAGCTCATGGACCATGACTCACAGCCAAGGGGCACTTGCAGAAGTCAGGAGCTTCCCAACCTACACTCCAGTTCTTTAGAATGTTCTAGAACATAACCCTGGAGGAGAGAGACCTCAGGCTGGGGACCTCCAAAGTGGATTGTGGGATTATAATGCTAAATCCATTCTTGGAAGCAACTCTGTTTATCAAGGTCTGGGCCAAGTACAGGTTTATGGCCACCCTAGTATAGGCCTGGAATAGCTTCAATCACTGCCTGACCCTCCCACTCATAGCCAACAGGCTAGCCCACTCTGATCTGGTGGAAGCTTTAGAAAGTGTATAACCCTTTAAGAAAGTGTATAACCCTTTAAGAAAGTGTATAACCAAGCAGGGCGGTGGTGGCGTATGCCTTTAATCCCAGTACTTGGGAGGCAGAGTCAAGCAGATTTCTGAGTTTGAGGCCAGTGTGGTCTACAGAGTGAGTTCCAGAACAGCCAGGGCTATACAGAGAAATTCTGTCGGGAAAGAGAGAGAGAGAGAGAGAGAGAGAGAGAGAGAGAGAGAGAGAGAGAGAGAGAGAATATAACCTGCAGATACAGTGCCCAAGGAGATGAGCTGGGCTAATTTCTTGCCATGTGCCTCCCCATATGGGTTCAAGGTCAAGGGACAGTGCAAGGTTTCATTGCCAACTCCCACAGACCCTGCTGGAGGCCTTCTGTGAATCCCGTCTCTTAGAGACAGTCTGCTTTCCACTGTTCCAGAAGTCCCACCAAGGACACCTCCTGCCATGACTCCCTGGACTTCCGATTCTCCTGTGGGGCTCTTACCATCTTACCTCTAATGACCTTAGATAGTGTCACACCATTGGTGTCCTTTTCCTGAGCCACCCACTACAATGCACAGAACTGTTTTGATACCACCTGCTCCCACTCCAAGCCTGAATTCCATCTGCTCAACCACAGTGACCAGGTTCTTATTGCTGTGTCCCCGAGATCTTTTCTCCATTGGATATTTCAGATGCTCAGGAACCTCATCCAGCACTGCAAACCGTCAATTCCGTGGGCTTTGCTTTCCACAGTCGAGGGCTGTTTCTCTCATGTACGTCTAAAGCAGGCAGGAGCAACAAGCTTTCTAGGACAGCATTTTTCTGCCTAGGCCTCATCATCTACTTCCAAGCCTTGAGGCTATCAAGTTATCAGAATGTGAGACTCAGTATCCTGCCTGTGTGCAATATCCAGCAGCTTCACACTGACCGAGGGCAGCTTTCCCCTCCAATACCGAGTCCTTCACAGTGAAGGGATATCAGGACAGTATTCTCAAATGACCACGCCTGTGAATCACCTGCTGGCTTGGCAGAAACATTTGACTAGTTGTCTCACAACACATCACTCTGGAGGTCAGAGTGGTGCACTGTTGTGGGGCTGTGGGCCACACTGAGATCCACCGGCCTGGGACTCTGGAGGAGCAATATCATTTGTAGTGGCCCAAAGCAGCACAAAGCAGCAGAATTTGTTTCCTGGAGAGATAGTAAGAGTTCCTGATAGACTGGGGGGACATGACACCAGAACCTGCTGAGATATAGCCGTGGCTGGTGACATACAAAAAAGAACCGTCCCTTCAGAGCCAGGAGGTGCGTGTCTCATTTGCTGAAGGTCATTCATTAGCTGAGGTGAGCCATGTGCTGCCTCCTCCAGCCACGAGGCAAGAATCAAAGGAGTGTGATCTAGTCATCTAGCTGCAAAGGCGTCGTCACCTGATGGATCTGGGCACTTCCTCTCAGGACATCAAATGCCCAGAGTGAAAGGTAAGGCCTCTGGAGCCAGCACCAGCTGCATCCTAATGCCCATTCATGGGTACAAAAACTGCCCACAGCTAGGCCCACAGCAATCAGAGGTGTCAGCCCGGTAGCCAGTCTCCATGCCTCCTGACCACCATCCTCCAGTTCACAGTTCCTAGTGTCCTGGGCTGTAGGGCGACAGGAGAGTCAGGTGACAGAAGGCCTGGCCATGCAAAAAAGACAGCCGGTCAAGCTTCTGGGGTGTAAACAGTAAACTCCTTTATTGAGACACTGTTACAACGATTCCTTTGTTACACAGTTTTAAAATATTTTATAACACTCTTCCTGGGGAGAAGTTAAGATCTGTGGCTTAGGTTAGACTGCTGGGAAATATACAATGTACCCTTTGGCCTGGAATATTAAAGGACCCAAGGTCCTATAGTTTTTATCACACAGCCCTTCTGTTTACTTTGTGTGTATTTTCAGCAGCATTTGTCCAATTTTTAAATATATATATATATATATGGAGAGAGAGCGCGCACACACCAGAGAAAATGGAAACGGAAAATGATGCCAGAGGCATTTCTGCAAATATAAGAAGTAATTTTATTGTAAAATATTGGAGCTAAAGTGGACTGAGGAGAACAGAACACATTTTGGGTTTCAATGCAAATTACAACTTGGAAGGGACCGACAGAAGAACAGGACAGAGCAAAATCAGATGGGAGTGGGAAGCAGAATCCGAATCACATGACCTACACAGAATCCACAGGGCATATGGCCATCTTCCAATGTGGCTTTTTCTCATGCAGAGGCGTACACAGCAGTCCCTGGCTCACGATGGCATCCTGGCTTCCAGGAGAACTCTCGAGGCCAGGCATTTCTTTGGCAAGAGTAGAACTTGTTCTTCAGGGAACTTTTGGGGATGCGTGTTGGTGGCGTTCATCAATCCTGGCTGCTCCCGGGTGCCTCCCGGTCGTTCCCTTCACTTCAGGGGTGGGGTGGGGACACAAGCACCAGACTGGCTCTCTGTGGGCACCACAGCTTTCTTGTGGTGAGAGGAGGTAACTGTCATTGAGATTTTCCTTGTTGGTCCTGGAGAGCTCTGCACTCAGAAGGCAGCACCCCTCCCCCCTCAACCACCACACACACCCTGGAAGAGGAGGGAGAGGAGGGAGAGGGCGGCATGCAGAGGGATCCCTACGGACCCCAGAACTGACTGCCGCACCCAGGACACTCCTCTGGTGGAAACTCAATCAGCTCAGCAGCCCTGGAGCCAGAGTCCATCCCACATTTCTCGGGCCACCCGTGGCTCACAATGAAGTCTGGCTGTCAGGTGAGCACGCAGCAGCTTCCATTCCATCTTGGCACACACACAGAGATTAGCACCACAAACATCCAGCAACTGAACAAGACCATGGATACACCATGGGCTGGCCATGCACCAAGTCTTTGTTTTGCTCATGTGTTTTCAAATGATATAAGCAGAGCCCAGAGAGGGGGACAGGCTTCAGGAAGGGACTCCCCACCATCATGAGCACAAGGTGCCGGGAGGGAAGAAAGGTCTCTGGCACCAATCTGGTCTTCAGGTCCTTGGCAAAATCTCAGAATGTGGAGAAATGGCCAGGATAAAGGAAGGTAGGAGAGGGAATGAGGCAGGGCAGGCACTCTAGGGTCACCTAAGGATCTCCGGACACATAGCACCACAAGAGACAAGTGTAAAAAAATCAGCACCAATGTTCATAGTTATTTATCATTTACAGAACACGTGGCTCTCCAGCCCTGGACACTGTCCCATCAGCCTTTGCAGGAAAGAACACGGAAAAAGGAAGCAATCAGAATTAATTTAAGCCTGTTTTAATCTGAGTGCATGTAGGAAAGGCAGGATATCAAATGCCTTTTTCCCCTCCCCATAAAAAATTATCCAGAGCTAATCAAAAAGAAAAAAAAAATAAAGAGTCTGGAAAGGGGCCCAGGCACCTGCAGTGGCAATGTCGCTTCTTGCTGACTGGGCAAATTTCCAATTTATTGCACATTCTTGTGGGGGCGGGGCTAAGGAGATGCCCTCTACCAAGAGCCGGATTGCAAGCCCAAGCGGGTGCCTTGTCCCAGCTGCCGGCTGCCCCCATGGGCCTGAGGCTGGGTTTCCATGCAAGACTGAAAGCCAGGCACACTTAACATTTATAACAATACAATACAAATATTTACTTAAAATTCTCACAAAAACATAAGCACCTTTAATCCATCGGAAAGGCACGTGTGGAATGACATTTGGCCTCTGAGTGGATGTGTTGAGGGTTGTTTAAAAAAATGGAGGCTTTGGCGACCTTTACGAGACCACCTCAGAACATCTTTTGAAGGTCAGGGGGAATACATATCTTCAAGTTGAATTTTTTTTAAAATGATTTTCAAATACTGTCCCGCCCCCACTCCCGGCCAACGGTCCATTAACATCTTTGATGAACCTATCCCGAGAGCTGAAGCGTAGCAAGAGGCTGTGGTGTGGCTAGGTCATGTGATTCGGCTCCGTGGGGACACGGCTCTTTCCCTTTGTTCTCTCTGGGCATGGGGTCCAACGCCACGGAGGGTCCGGGCACAGATGAGTCAGGCAGGCGGGGGTGAGAAATGTTCACTGTCCGGGATGGGCTGTGCACAGGACGCCCACAGGTGGGGTGCTGAGGTCACGAGGTTGCTCTGGAGACCGGTGGGCTCAGCAGCTCCTAGCCTAGGAAGCAAGCTGGCCCCACTTCAAATCCAAATTTCTGTGAGGCGTCACCAAAGTCGTTGAACATGATGTCCACAATGGGGACTTGCTCTACTTTGGGCGTGTCGATCTCCAGCACCGTCTTCTGGTAGCCTTTCTTGGTCTAGGAAGGGGGAAGAAGTAAAGGCACTTAAAGTTGCCAACCTGCCCCTGGCCCAGTCCCCTCTCCACCCCAAGCTTCCATGAACTCCTGAGCCACCAAATTAGCAGCAGAACAGTGAGTTGGAAGAAACATGGCTGAGCAGAGAGGTGACGAGACTCCTATAAGACGTCACACAGGAGAGGGAAGTGGAGTTCTGCAGCCATGCCTGGCCCCTTCACAGGTGTGGCCAGGCAAGGGACCTTCCCATACTACCTGTTCCAGAGTGAAGTGGGTAAACTAAGGCAGAGAAAGGTCATGACGGTGTAGGGCCTGAGCAACCTGATAGGTCAGTGTCCCCCATGTGCTCAGCACTGCTCAGGGCTCCTGAGTAGAGTGGAACGAGGCTCTCCTAAGAAAGTAGGCTGAGCCTCAGCCAGGATGAGGGAGTTGCCAGCCAAGACGTCTCTTTCAGCACAGAATATAGGCAGGAAGACACAAAGAGTACTTCTGTCCGTAAAGCCAAGCAAGCTTAACTTCAGGCAAGCTGGTTCTGCCACTGTGCGGACTTCCTTCAATGGTGCCTGACATCCCTGCCTTTCTTCCATGAATCTTGGGCTATCCACTGCCCATCGGTCCTGAGCCAGGATTTCCATGACCATGGATGTGAACTCCATTCTCATGAAACCGTGTCTGTTCTGGAAAAGGTATCCCTCCACTGCCTAAACTCTGGCAGAAATCACAAGAAAGCAGACGGGCAACAAGTATCCCACATATTAACTATGGGTGCAACATGCCAGGGTACAGCCTGGGATAGAGTCTTCTACTGACCTTGGGTCAGTTCCGAAACTCCCATGCTTGGTGTTTAGCTACATGGCCTTACTCTCCCTGGGAGTAGAATGTGTGTGAACCCCAAATCCAAATAGGAACCCTATTGCTTAAGGTGATGGTGGGAGGTAGGCCTTGAAAAGATGATTAGGCCATGAGAATGGACCCCTCACAAGTGGGTTTGCTTCCCTTATGAAGGGAACCCAGAAAGACCCTCCATCTCTGCCTTATGATAACAGTGCAAAGGTTGACTGTGTACAACCCAAGGTGATAGCCCCAACCTTGAACGTCCTGCTTGCAGAACTGTGGGTAGTTTCTGCTGTCTATAAGTCACTTAGGCCATGCTTCCTGCCATGATAATAACAGACTGAATCTCTGAAATTATAAGTCAGTGCCAACCAAATGTTGTCCTTAATAACAGATGCCTTTGTCATGGTGTCTCTTCATAGCAATACAATCCTAACTAAGACAGGTGGGTTCAGAATCTGTGTTTTCTTAGAGTCTTGGACAATTTTGTTATTTATAGTTTTCTGGCGGTCCCTTGAGAAACACTAAAAGAATTTGCCACCAGGATCCTGGTACCCACTCTAGTTGCTTAGAACATGGTTGAGTTTTAGGGATACCTATAGCTGATCTGGCCAGGCAGGTTGTAAGGAGACTGGCCAAAGAAATGGCCATATCTTTCCACTTCCATGGTCATTGTCCGAAACTTAGCATGCAATATATCTGAGTGTTTAGAGAGTTGGCTTAGTGGTTAAACTGTTAGCCATGCAAACATAGAGACTGAAGTTTGAATCCTCAGAAAAACATGTAAATGCTAGGTGGATGTAGCAACTCCAAAGATGTAACGCCATCTTTGGAAGTCAGAGACAGGAACCCCTAGAGTAAGCTAGCTAGCAAGACAAGCCACATCAGTGAGCTCTGGGTTTCATTGAGAGACCCTGACCCAATGAATAAGATGGATGATTCTCAACAGTCCCTAATGTCAGGCACACTCAGAGACACACACAAACACCCACATGCCAATACATGAAAAAGCATGCATAGACACAAATATACACACCATACACATAAAAATATAAGAGGAAAAAAAGAGACAGGGATAGTGGCCCATGTCTTTTAATTCCAACACTCAGGAAATAGAGGTAGGTAGATCTATAAGTTCAAGGCCAGTCTGGTCTATAGACTAAAGAGAGACTCTATACCTCTGTACTAATGAGAGAATTGTGACCAGGCTATGTAGAAAAACCCTGTCTCAAAAAAGATATCTATGGGGGATCTGGGTAGCTTTAGGGGCTAGACTCACACACCCATGTATTGGTTGGGGAGGGTATCTGAGACCCTCACTCTCCTGGCTAGGCTAGGGAGTCAGAGCTGGTCATCCCTGCCATCTAGGGCTGGTTACCTTGGTCTCTGTTCCCAGACCCAGAAACTTATCTGAGGTGATCACCCTAGTCTTTCCTGGGCCATGGAAGGTGCTAGAGTCTTGGGGAGCCACGTGAGGTCAGTGGTGGAGTGTCACTTTCGCACACCAGTGAGTCATGAGGCCATAGGCCGATGCCAGCCCACATTTCCTCCCTTTACGGCCTCAGCATCAAATGGGTCTTTCTCTCCCACCCCGGGGACCACCATGTGTGGAGCCAGCAGGTGATTTCACACAGATTTGTGGAGCCCCGTTGCTCCAATTATCAGAGTGCTTAGAGAGGGACACATTTAAAGAAGAGACATAAATAACCATTGCCAGCTAGCAACGGCCCCCAGGGGCACACAAACTGCACAAACAATGGATTGATGTGGAATGACTCTCCGCCCCTCCACAGGGCCGGCCGCTTGGCAGCCCCGTCAATCAGGCTACCCAGCCACACAATGGCAGCGCTGGCATTCCACTTTCAGTGGCTGTGATTACAAAATGAGACAAACTGGCCTCCCAGGGCTGGGCAGGCCTTGGCACCGCTGGCCTGCGCCTGGAGGATAGAAGAATCCTGGCCAATGAGGAGAGGGCTGTGACATTTCAGATCATGGCTGAACTCAGGGGTTTCGGGGCAGAGAGCAGTTCACCGCTGCAGTCAGCCTGCTGCATGCTGCTCTCCTTGGATTGCCTTGCTATTCCACAGTCCTCCAGCCTGCTTCCCCTCCCTGAGACCCCTCCCAGTACACAGAGCCAGTTTTTCCATCAGCAGGTTATTCTGTTCTGAGCCATTATTTTCCCACCTTTCCCAAGACAGGATCTTAGATCTTTCCAGAAGTAAAACCAGTAGGAGGCTGCTTTCCCCTCCGCTCCCCAGTGTACTTCTGTCCTATACCTCACCTCCGCACCAGAGCCGCTGAGGATGCCACAGCTCAGAGCAGTGTTTAGAATAGAGAAGGCCTTCCCGTGTGGGCTGTGGTCAGAACTTCCACTTCAGCTACCACACTCTTAGGGTAAGCTGGACCCTGGAGCTGTGGAGAGTTCTCCAGCATGCTTGGCTTCTCCCTCGGAAGCCAGTCCCGGACCAGGGAGATGTCTCAGTCAGTAACGTTCTTGTCATTGCAAGCATGAAGAGCAGAGTTTGATCCCCAGAACCCACATTTTAAAAGCTGGGTGTGAGGGTCGGAGAGATCACCCGTTATTCTTGCAGAGACCTGGGTTTAGACTCAAGCACCCACATGGCGGCTCATAATGATTTACTACAGTTCCAGTTCCAGGAGATTCAGGGCTCTCTTGTAGCCTTCATGGGTACCAAGCATACATGTGAGCAAAACACGCATGCACGTGAAATAAATCCTTCCTTAAAAATAAAAGCTGGGAGGAGGTGGTAGATGCTGGCAGTCTTGGTGTGGGAGTGGGTGGCTGGCAGATTCCTGGATTTTGCTGATCAGCTAGCTTAGCTTACTTGGCAGGTTAAAGCCAGAGAGACACCTTCTCATTCTACAGGAATGACAACCACTGTCCCTTCCATGTACACCGCCGCTCACATACTCATACATCCAAGTGCACATGCACAAATACAAATACATGCATGCACACACACAAAGGCAGCAAGTCCGTAATTCTCACTCTGCCCAGAAAACACCTGCTTAACTGTAAGTGGTCTCTAAAATCCAACCAGGCCCTTCCAGGTCAGCCACTGTGATATGGCCAGGCTGGGGCCATGTCTGGCTCTTGATGCATCCCTGACACAGAGAGAATGGCACACACAGAGTCCTCTGGAAATCTGCACTAGGTAAGCATCCACGGGAGGCATACTCACAGCACAGCCATCCACCAGGGCACGGATGAAGGGGTTGTTATCATAAGACATTTCCTCATCGTTGGAGCCCAAGAAGCGGATAGCCTTATCATAGCTGCCTGTGGCGGCATCCTGCCAGGCCACGGACTGGTAGCAGTTGTAGGTGATGTTCTGGTGGGCGGAGGCGCTCAGCAGCCGCAGGAAGGTCATTTGTACCACGCCCACGGGATTGCCTTCAGCATCCACATAGGAGAGCTGGGGGTAGGTATAGCAAGGGGGTGAGCAGGGTGGACACACAGTAATGGACAGTTCCCCACACCCACAGGGCTTCACCCAAGCCTGTCCCCTTAGGCCGCTGCCTGGAAGCTTCTGTACTCCTCACCCCTGAGAGTCCCGAGAATAGGAGCCAAGTGAGACACACCTCGTAACGTATTCTTCAGAGACTGACAATCTGCTTATTACCCTTTATCCAGCAGCCCTGCCTCTCTAGATTCAGTGCCTGCCCTGCTTCCTCCAGGAAGCCTGCCTAGGTCATTTCCTCCCTTTGACTCTCTTTTCTCCAGCTTCCAGGCCACTTCTGAGGAGCTGGTCACCTCCTCTCCACTTGGCAGGGTCTGCCTGGCTTGACTGTATCACATGGTGCTCCATTAAGAGCAGCCTTTTCCTCCAAGGGACACAGAAGGTCCCACACGCCAATGCATGAGTCAGCCTGCTGGGGGCAAGAGGCAAGGCCTGATTCCTGGGGGCAAGCAGATGTATGGGAAGAAGGCCTTGGAGGAGAAAAGGCTCCTGGGGTCTGGTGACCACACCCTTTCCTGCCCTGGCACTTCTTGAGTGTTCTATCTGACCCTGAGACTTGACAGAGGCTCTTCTCTTTGAAGTGCACATGGCCCATAGGCAGGAGATGCTGCAAAGTGTCACCTTTGGTCACAGCTCTGTCACTGTTCTCACTGTTCCCTGAGGCTGGGTGCACCAGCTCAGGTCCTTTGTCCTGGTGCCCATCTGTCACCTTCCTCAGAGTACACATGCCACAAGCACAGGAGCTCAGCCTCTTGTCCCTGTCACTGTGTTGAGCAGAAGAAGGCAGCATGGGCAATTGTCAGCCACTGCTTGAAGGCCGCTGCTGAGTGTTCAGGATGCATAAGACCCCATCTTGGGAATCAAGAGCTAGAATGGCCAAGAGACCTCAGGGAATGTTGAAGAAGGCTCAGCCTGGATGGATGATGGACTAGCCTGAGTAGTGTCTGAGCTGTGTAGGAACCAGAGTGACCAGGTGTATCCTGGAGGTACAAGGGCATCCTGTTCTGCCAGGGGACAGGCTTCTGAGGCAGCAAACAGGCTATCCTGCAGACCACTGCCCATACCAAGCAAGTAGAGCAGGGCTCTGGAGTTAGGACCCTCTCTGGAAGGCTCCACTCTCCACAACAACCTGAGAACAGCCTCAGGGAAAGAGAATGAATGGCACCCTGGAAGTGGCTTCCACAGTGTCACCAGTATCTCAAGCCATTCTGCTCCACTAGGTGCAGGTTGCCATGGACACCCTGAGAGAAGAGTCGCATCGTCTTTTGCAAAGAGTTTTCTGAGGCATCAGTATTATCAGGGGTACAAAACTCTTAGCTGCGGGAGAAAGCATGGCCAAGCCTGGTGTGACTGGAGGCCTCTCTCCAGGCAAGGACCAGCAGGGCTCAGCAGGGCAGGTTCTATAATGATATTTGCATCAAGGAAGAGACTGGCAGAGGTCAGTGTCTCATTCTGGTAAACCCAGCTGCCAGCAGCTGCTGCTCCAACCCTGTTCTGTGTCAGCCACTCCAAAGGGCATGGGACAGTGAAGGAATGCTTGGGGCAGTGCTGGGTGTGGCACAGGCCATGGTGACCAAGAAGACTCGACAACTTCGATAGTAATGGGGGGAAGAATAGGGTGGGGGAGGCAGGCCCAGGACCTTGTTCCTTTCCACCATGATGGTGGGACACCCTAAGGATTCCCAAGCTATCAAGGACACTCCACTTCCTTGAAGACAGCTTGAGAAAAACCCACAGTCAGACTCTGCAAAGGAAAAATGCATACCAACCAGCAGTCCGGGTATCTGGTGCTCCTGGGAGGACACACGACTGACTTGAGAGAGGACACATGCCACAGCAGAGGCAGAGGTGGCCCCACAGAAGGACCTGAAGCCCTAGTACTGTCCCAGGTTGAATTCTTCAAGAGGACCTGCCCTAGTGGATTGATTCTCTGCATCCTCAATGTGAGAGACTGTCTTAGGAAGCTCCTGGTTCTTACTAGGAACTGGGAGCTGGGCAGTGTAGCCTGAAGGCAGGCTGGTTTGCCTTGAGTGGTCCCTGGTCTCTGTCCCTGATAACCAACTCAGGATAAAGTCAAACAAGGGCATGCCTAGACATGGGTATTCTAGGGTATTCTATGACCATATGTTCCTTTAGCAATGCTAGTAATTGGGTGGCTGCTCCTGGAGGACCTGGACTCCATCAGGTGGAAGCCATTTGGAGAGGGGAGAAGCCAGGTCAAGCTCGGGCAGACAGGACCCAAAGGACCTCAGCCCTGAGCGGTTTCCTTGTCTGACCCTCAGATCTGCCACTGCTACCAGGTCTTTCTCCTGACAGGTCCTTCTGTGTGACAACCGTTTTCCTCTGAAGAAAGCCAAGGGAGCAGAGGAGAGGAAGCAACAGATGAGGATGCCAGGCTCCCAGCAGGGGAAGAGAAGGCTGTGGGGCCGAAGCCCGAAGAGTCCAGGCCACAGCTGTGTGCAGAGATGAGCTCCTCAGGACCCCAACAGAAAGCCAGGTATGCCTCCGGGCTGGAGGCAGGATGGTCCTGGAAGCCACTTGGCTCTGTGCTTACTAAAGAGGCTAGTGCAGTGCTGAGAGGCAGTGGAAGCCCCAATGGGGTTTGTGCGAGCAAGGACTCATAGGGAGAGATCCACTAGACTGAAGATGGGTGGGGGCTCTTCTCTAGACCTGGAACCTGAAGTCTAGCTGGGTTTTTACAAAGGCTTGAGCTGACTTTACTAAAGGCCCTGAGTATTGGGGGGAAAAATGTCCCGTTTCAAGTGGGAGAGCATTGGTCTCACAGCAGTGAACCTAAGCAAGTCTCTGACCTCCATGCTGGCCATAAGAGCCTTCTGGGTGACATTAAAATCCCTTCACCTCCAAGATGGTTTATGTTCTAAGATACACCTCCCATAAGCTAAACACAGACTAATATAGCCATGTGGGGTCACCTGGTACCTACAAGGTCAACAGCAGCCAGAGCCTGAGGGCCTTGCAGAGCCCAGGAAGAGGGTGTGATCAGCAGGGGTCTGGAAGTACTCTCTGTGAACCTCCTAACTGGTCATGCCTATGAAGAAGGTTCTCCTACTCGGTTTATGTCTCTGACCTGTGGCTTGCCAGCGAAGGTGTACTATCCATAAGCAGCAAGTGGCTTTACTGGTGTGCCCACCTCCAGTTGCAGATGCCCTGAGTCTCAGTGAGAAGCTACCCACCTACTTCCAGGATGGAAGGAGAGGCGAGAGGAAGGGGTATCACACCCATCTGGGCCTTGCTACCAGGCATGTGGAGCATTTTGGCCTAAAGGGCCAAAGCAGGTGTGGCCCCAGCTGCGATTAGGCCCATGCAGCACCCAGAGCAGGCCGAGCCGCAAGCAGGCAGCCTGAGGTGGCCACTTACCAGGGAACCCCGCTTGTACTGACTATACCAGGTGGAAGGTTGTTCTTTGGGCCACCGGGCCATTTTACTCTGCAAGATAGGAGATGGCGGGTTTAAAGTGACAAATGCAAAGAACGTGGTGTCACCTTACCAGTTTCCCACGCTTGAATTCACTGAACCAGGAACCTGGGTTTTCTTTGGGCCAAGAAGTGATTCTGGCCTACACATAGGGCAGGGATGGTGGGGAGGGAGAGAAACAAAATGAAAGGGTTACTTCTGCCTCTACAGACAGTCCTTCCCAGCTTTTCCAGCCCCTGTGTCCTGCCAAGATACCTACGCCTCCTCCCCTAGGAGCTGACATGGGTGACAACTGTTCTAGAGCTCTACAGCAACCAGGTACATGTCAACATGGTCATGCCAGGATTACAGGTGCACTTATCCGCTTGTGTGTACCAGGGCATCCGCTTGTGTGTGTGTACCAGGGCATCCGCTTGTGTGTGTGTAGCAGGGCATCCGCTTGTGTGTGTGTAGCAGGGCATCCGCTTGTGTGTGTGTAGCAGGGCATCCGCTTGTGTGTGTGTACCAGGGCATCCGCCTGTGTGTGTGTACCAGGGCATCCGCTTGTGTGTACCAGGGCATCCGCTTGTGTGTACCAGGGCATCTAGTGACTGCTGAGAGGTCATAGTGGGACAGTAAATGACAAACACAGAAACCTCATGCTAGTGACAGAGAAAGTGATGCCAGCATAAGGGATGGGCTTGCAATGTGTGAACATCTTCTCATCCTGCTCTCAGTTTTAAGAGACAATGGCTCAGGCTCTTCAGCTGCCACCCAGTACTGCAGCAACACAGAATCCCTGTGTGTGTAGTGTGTGTGTGTACAGTGTGTGTACATATATGTATAAGTGCACATGCATAATGTATGTGTGTGCATAAGGTACGTGGTTGTGGTATGTGTCAAGTATGTAGCCATATGGAATGCCCTCTCTGTGCTGGCTGGCTTCAGGCCATGGAAGAATCAGCTTGAGACTGAGCTGGAAGTTCTCCCCCCTTCTGGTTGACTTTCTCAGTGCCAGGAGTTATCAAGTAGGCTGCTGGTGAAGGATTGTCACCAATAGTCCTGTGTGCTATGCTCCAACAAGCCAGACAAGATGTGCAGTGCACATTGGTGCCATAGTGGTACAACTGTTGTGGTTTCACCAGCTGCTTTTCAGACCAGACCTAGGTTTAAGGTCTATTTCACTGAAGGGAACTCACATGTACCTATCAAGTTACCTCTTAATCACTGGTGGTTAGGCCTATACGATACTGTTTTCTCAGTTGGTCATCAAAGGAAGTTTATTTTTGCAACAGGAGATGTGGAAATAATGTTACAGTCAGAAGGGGTGAAGTGTTGTGTAGTTATATCCTCCAAACGGAAACATCTTTCCTAGAGCTAAGCTTAGTAAGGCTCTGAGGGTAAACACAACTCACAAGTTACAGGAACCTCCTCAGACTTACAGTATAGAAGGCCCTTAAAACAGTGGTAAAGGGGGGTTCTCTGACCAGCCAGGTTGTGTGCTAGTCACAAAACTCCAGTGATGCAGCTTTTGTGAGTTGTAGGCGGCCTCCCATGGTGGTCTTTTCAATGGGATAGCTGCTTTTAAGTCACCTGAGCTCCTGTGAGTAACCCCAATAAACTCTACAGTTTCACTCAGCTGGACCTGGGTGGAATTATATTTTCACTCTTTGTTCTATTGCTGTTGCCTTTTGTGAGGTGGAGAGATGTTTGTTGGTGTCTCTCCAGAAAATGGCATACAATAGAGGCACGCGCACGTGTGTGCGTGTGTGTGTGTGAACGCCTTCACTGGGGTCTTTGGGGTTCCTGGGGCCATTAGGGAATCTACTATGACAAGGGAACAGAGACTGTCCTCAAAGCCTCCAGAAACTGCAGAGCTAAGGTGACCTCCTTCATCATAGGGCTTGCCTCTGTGCCTCCTTGGGGAGTCTCACTTGGGGGGTCTATCTCTATGAAAGCCAAGGCTAAAGATAAGCAAGACTGACCAACAGAGTGGTCCCAGAGATTATATGGGCTGAGTCTCTGTAGGGGGAGGGTGGGAGGTCGTGTCTCTAGACTGATTCACTGTTGGTGTGGAAAACCAGAGTTTTCAAGACATCCTAGGCTGACGAGATCCTTTAGAGATCCATACATGGGATCCAAGAGTTTTCAAGACATCCTAGGCTGACGAGATCCTTTAGAGATCCATACATGGGATCCGGACCCAAAGGTTAGGTGGGGGAAGAGGCAGAGATATGGATCAACATGATCGTCCCCTTTGAGCTGGCTGTGTGCTAGGACAAAGCTTGACTGCTGGGGAAATGAGGTGTCCTGTCTGCCTGCCCCTCCCCCCAGAGTCCTGCACCTTTGCCTGTGGTCTGTCAATACCACACTCAAATTGTGTAGGGGCAGCTCCTCCCAAGTTAGGGACAGAGAGCACAGGCTTCAACTCAGACTTCTGATCAGCCTAGTCTGTACATGGGGGAGAAGCAAGGGGACCGAGTGCAGTGAATGCACAGACTCCATCTGACATAGTCCCAGAGACAGGTTGGCTCCTAGAGGCCATCTGCAGAGGGCACTAAGGGGTTGGGGGTGAGAGAGGGCTCTTGGCTCAACTCCATCGACAGCTCCGGCCAGATGGGGGGATACGAGACCCATAGAGCATATTCTCATGTCTCAGATCTCTGCAAAGCCCTGGCTCTTCTCTGGGAGTCCAGTACATCAGAGTGCAGGAGGGATTGCTCTGCTCCTGCTGCTAGCGGCAGAGTGCGACCCAAGGGCGTGCTGGGACCCAAGGGCGTGCTGGCGCTTACCACTTTTATGGTGTGATTTAGAGAGAGGATGGCAGCCCCAGGGAGCCCTTATGCCCTCTCCAGCAGGAACCCACTTCCCAGATGCTAGGGTTGCTAGGAAGCTGTGGTGTGGATCCACATACACACCTGCCGTGGCTTCCAGAAAATGACATGGGACAACTCTGATGGAGGGCCAGATGGAGGGCCACTGAAACTGGGGTCATGGTCATCCTCTCAGATGTGGGAAGGCTCACACTCTTGCCAGCCTGTCCTGCCAGAGGAGCCTCTGACACAGACTCTGTAGAACAATTCACTCACCTGTCACACGCATACACAATCCTACCTACAGGGGTGACTAACTGATACCCCACAAAATATCTTGAACCCAGTTATTTGCCTACAGATTGCTCATACATGTCCCTGCCTGGCCCCTGAGAGGCCTAGGATAGATTCCACAAAAATAAGCTGGCACCCCCAGTTCAGGCTCTCAGCAGTCTCTTGTCCCCAAAGGTCTTTCAGAGTTTTAGGCTGGTTTGGGCTGTGACGATGCTGATCTCCAGGGATGGCTGCCAGCCCCAGAATAATCCTATTGTAGAGGCAGGGTGGGGTGGTGGGAGCATGCTCAGGGCAGGCGCTCTTCACACATAGGAACCTAGGCTGCATCTGCTGCTGCACACCTAAACTATCTCATCTTAGGACAACTTAAGTATGATTTCCAGAAGAATGCTCTTAGTTCTGGAAGTGATGGTTCGCTGGCTTTTAGCCTTAAAGCTGTAGACACACAAGAAACACTGAAGCCCTGGCCCAAGCGGAAGCCGGCCGTTGACACGGGTACTCACTCCCTCAGACTTCTTGTCAGGGAAGACGCACGTGGACCCTCCGGCTGTAAAATTGCAGTAGACTTTGAAGGAGTCCCTGGAGCACCCTTGGTTGGGATCGACCCAGTATTCACCTGGATTTCAGAGACAGGGAAGCAGATTCATGAGAATGGCTCCCTGGACTGTTGCAGAAGCCACCGCAACATTTCAGCCTAGCTGGTAAATGCACAGCCAGGGCCATAAAGCCACTGATACAGCCTCCTTTCCTGTCTCACAGTACTTTGCTTTTCCTGAGGGAAGCATAGAGAGGAGCAGACAGTCTTATTCGCAGGAATGCAGCTGGGCAGGAAGCACACTGTGTAAGTGTCTGCTGACCTTGATGGGTGGATGGCACAAAGACAAAGAATGTTCCGATATGAACCTGGAACTTCATGGGTGTGGCATCAGAATCTACTGAAATCAGATACCCCTCAAATCCATAGGAGGAGCACCTCTACTTCTGGGGAAAGAAGTCGATTTAATTTTACTGTTCAACAGGCCTTTAGTTTGAAGAGGGTGAGGGTGAGGATCTATGGTTCTGCCAATGCTTAAGTCCCACTTTCCCAAGCACAGCACTGCACATAATCCTGACTTCAAGCTGCTTTCGGGGCCAGCTAGTGCCAGGCCACAGGATAATACCCAATCAGCCTTTACACTTTGATGCTTGACTCCTCTCCTCGCTGGCTTCTCTTGACATGTTAACCTCCCTCTCTTATGTTTCTGAAGATTAATGAGGGGCCTGGCCCAAATCTCCTCCCACAGATGTGAGTGAGTGAGTGAGGGGGTAGCTCTGGCTGGCCCTGTCTCCCACACTGGGGTCCTTCCTCACCATCTGGGAAATCAGGATGGCAGAGCTGTAGATCCTTGCAGGTACGGGCTGGGTTCTGCTGTGTGCCCAGTGGCCGCTTCATCTGCTCAATCTCCAGCTTCAGGGAGTTGAGGGAACCAAAGATCTCTTCCATGCCATCTGCATAATCCACGTAGCTCTCCCCAGCCCCATCGTCCAGGAGCTGGCTGGCATCAATGTTCCGCCGAGTCCTGGATGCCTGGATTGGCAGGGGCTGGATGACCTCACCCGGAGGGCCCTGGGGTACAGAATAGAGCAATTATGAGTAAGAGAGGATGAGAATGACTCTGTCCCAAGGGCAGAGTTAAGATGACCTTGACCCAGAAGTCTGGGTCCCTCAGGCTCTGTGTAAAATAGACTAGGGGCTGGTAGCACCCAGCCACATCAGGCTTTTCCTGCATTCACATACAACCACAGAACCACACATGCAGATACAATATACACATATACACAATACAGAACTATATGCATCATATGAATATGTACATATTAACACATGCATGATCACACGTAACCACTATGTAAAATTTTCTCCAAGACTGAAACATTCAATCCTGCAGGTAAGTACCTTTAAAAGGAAGGTAAACAATTCAAAATAGCTTCAGAAAGTCCCTGAAACTGCCTAGATTCACTAGGCCTCTCCCTGCCCGACTAAGCAGTAAAGGCTGAGGGTCTCCCTCTCTCTCTGAGAAGTAGACTTAAGCTGCAAAGACTCTGAGTCTCTGACCAGATACCTGGAAGATGCAAAAACCAGCCAAGCTGCCTGGAAGAAGCTTAGGTCAACTGGGCCACTTAGAAAGGACACTCTTCAATCCTTTGAGTTGCCTGTAGGCTGCATAGTTGCTCCAAGTTCCCAGCTTTGTGAGCTGTCACTCACGCTGAGGTAGGCTTTAAAGATGCAGCTGTTTTTGAGTCATTTCTGCTCCTATAAGTAACCCTTCCCCATATTCCTGTAAATCCAATAAAAATCAAGGTTCGCACAGGGCAGTGGTGACACATGCCTTTAATCCCAGCATTTTTGAGGCAGAGGGAGGTGGATATCTGAGTTCGAGGCCAGCCTGGTCTACAGAGTGAGTACCAGGACAGCCAGGGCTACACAGAGAAACCCTGTCTCAAAAACCCAACCCCGGCCCCCCCAAAAAATCATGGTTCACCAGGTTGGACTTGAGCAGTAACCATACTTTAGTCTTTCTGGGGTTAATTAGGTATGTGTGTTGTATCCTCCCAAGAAAAGTTTAGTCATACAACTATACACATGCACAATATACATATAGAAACATGCATGAATGTTTATATGTTCTGTTTCATACATATACATAAGCATAATACACACATAGTAATACACACTTTTATGATCACACATATGCATACATATACACACCTAGAAACATCTACATATGTATATATGCATATTCATATACACATGTACAATATGCACACAGAAACACACATATGTTCACATACATAAACATATGGAAATATGCCTGCACATTGCACAGGTATATTGGCATATACACATGCACATAAATGCATATACCACATTTATGAATCCATGTTCACAATACATATATGCACATGTACTATACCCATGTAGAAATACATAATACACATTTCATGTTCATATACATGTACATAAATATATATATATATACATGCATCTATATATATACTTACAAACACCCTCTGATATATATATATATATACATATACATATACATGTTTATATACATGCACACACATATATAGAAACATACCTTCACATTTACAAATCCATGTTCACACACATACATGAACATGCACCATACACAGACAGAAAAACACATCCTTGCATACACAAGCATGTACATATATGTATATACATATATATCTTAACAATATGTAAACCAGCATATATACATATACATATACATAGGAATATATATATATATATATATATATATATATATATATATATATATACATACATATACACTTACATGTGCATTTTCACATATATACACATGCCATACACTTAAACACACATATGCATACATATTCACACACATGCATATAGTACAGAGAAACATACATATATGCCTGTATAAGTATATGTGCATGTTGATACATATATGAACACTTTCACATATACTTAATGCATATTTACACACAAATGTATAGAGCACACACAAATGCACAAGTCCATACTTGCAAGCAAACATGTATACAGACACAAAATGTTACTTACACATATGAATACATACATGCACAAATAAGTATACATATGCATGTATAGCAATATGACACACTTACATAGTCATATATACCCACATAGCACATAACATCCACACACATGTATATCCCCTCTGGCCAATAATCCCAACCCATGAGCCCGTTGAGCCTGTGAGACTCACAGTCCCCTCTGTATCCCCAGGGTATGCAATGCAAGTCTCTCTCACTGCATCTCAGACAGCAAGCCCATGTGATCTCACTGCATCTCAGACAGCAGGCCCATGCAAGTCTCACTGCATCTCAGACTGCAGCCCCACAGACAATCCCTCAGTCCCCTTCACACTTCACAGACTACTCACAGGTGGGCCGGGGAGTCCTGGGTGGCCTGCCTCACCCTTCGGGCCGGTGGGACCCTGGAGAGAAAGCAAGAAAGCAGCACTTGGTCATGGGGCCTCCTGTGTTCTGAATGACCTATTAGCTCCAAGAAGGCCAGGACAAAGGGACAAGACAGGCAGGGTTCTCTGCTCCTGAGGCCAGGCCCAGCCACCTTGGCCTGAGATGGGCTAGACTCATTTATAAAGACATGAGACAGGTGTCAAAGAATACAAAAATGCCAACAAACAGGCTTATGGAAGCACGGCAGCTGCGTGGGCCATCAGGGAAATGTAAGCCCAACCCTCAGTGGGCCTTCATCTCAGCACAGCCAGCAGGACCATTATCAGAAAGACAAAAAGTGCTGGAGAGGCTGGGGCACTGCTGGTGCAAATGCAGAATGGCTCCACTATGGTGGAAACCAGAGACAGACATGCTACGCGAGCTTGCTGCTCCATCTCTGTGTCTGAGTAGGGTCTGAGTGACGCTTACACACCCATGTGGCTACTGCACTGACTATACAGTAGCTGGGACGTGGAGTCAGCCTAGGTGTCCATCCAGGGAGGAAAGAAGGAATGTACCTTATACACACACAGGGAGCGCTGCTCAGTCATAAAGAAGGCCATCTTGTTTTTGCATGGGCGGTCGGGGGGTTGGGGGGCAGGGATGAGGAGGGGGACAGACAGGTGGGGGGTGCTCAGAAGTGAACGTTAACAGAAATACAGTGTATAATAATTTGGAGCATTACCAGTTAATGGAAAGCAGGAGGTAGGGTAGAACAGTGGTTTCAGAGGCTGGGGGAGGGGCAGGGCCCTGGAACACTGGGAGGATGGATGAAGAGATGCTGGGTTCCAAACACGGTTACACAGGAATAAAACTGTGTATTCTGTAGCACAGTGGGACACACACACACACACACACACACACACTCACACACACACACAAGCCTGCTAGGTTTCATGAATATCTAGAGAGGCTGGATGGCTCCATCCACGTAGTAACAGTAAAGACACGGAACTACCAACGGCCCTGGCTTGATCAGGACATGTCATGTATACATAGTAAAAAGCCACACCAAGGCCCATAATACACGTGATTATTCCATGTTAACCCAAAGTGCCAAGAGGCTGCAGGATCTGGCAGAGCTAGCTAGTCTCTCTTGATTTTCTCCCACCTCACCCCATGAACAGCTACAATTAAAATAATACTTAAAAACAGCCAGCAGCAGATCAATTGTTTATTTGAAAAAAAAAAACCACCAACCAACCAACCAACCAACCAAACAAACAAACAAAAAAACCAAACTGAAAACCTAAAGACAACAAGAAATGCCAGCAACACACAGTGTAATGAAGAAGAAAAGAGAAGGTATGGAGAGGACAGCTACGGGTCAGGGTGTGGTCCCAGGGTGGGGGTCCCTGGTGGGGGTCCAGCCCTAGGGGACTCCTCTCCCTCCTACAAGGCAGTCTGAGGTATCACAGCCCAGACAAGACAGAGTCACTTACCGAAGAGCCTTTAGCACCTTTGGGACCTGGAGGGCCCTGTAGAGAGCAGAAGTCAGAATGTCAGTAAACAGAGGGGCCTCTCGGGTCCCAGGTTTGCTTGGTCACCCCCTAACAGTCCTCACTATGCCTGCCTGGTCAGTGGGCAGGAGGGTGGATGTGGCTGCCACTGCCTTCAGGAGGGCATCTGATGGGAGGTCACCCTGCCCACAGTGCTCATTTGGACATCAAAAGCCAAGGAGCCCCTGGACTCCTGTGGGGCCTGGAGGGAATCAGCTACTGGACATCCATGGCCATGTGGGCGCAAGGTCCAGCCTACACAGTTCACTCAGAGTGGGTCGAGCCCAGGGATGTGGCGATGATATTGTAGTGATGGACTCTCAAAGCACAAGGAAGGCCCAGGCTAGGTTCCTAAGAAAACAGGTCCCTCATTTTCAAGCCTGGACTGGGCTGGTCCTGCTCATGCACACTGGGAAGGGGCGAGCCAAGACCACTCCCTTCCCTCTTCCCAGATACAAAAGGCTCTCCATTCTTTGTGAGGGGATTCAGGGATTAAAGTTTGCCCTTCCCTTCCCCTCTGGCAAGGCAATCAGGAGAGCAGCAACCCCTCTCCTGCTCCTGTCCCTTGGGACTCCAAGGTTGTGTTATGTACACATCATCCCTCGTTCAATCGTCTCTCCTAACATTCTGTGGTTCTCTGGACAGGGTCATCCATCTCCCGCCTGTCTTTGTTATCCACTGGGCCCGAGACTCCTGCATCCGTCCTAGATACATACCGGCAAGCCAGGAGGACCAGGAGGCCCAAGTGGGCCAGAAGGACCTGTGATGCCCTGGAAGGGAGCAGAAAATACAGGTTACCAGCTTTTAGATGGAGGTGGAACTGAGGGACCCTGCCATGATTCCAGATTCCCTCATAGTCCCCTTGCCAGGGACCATGAATCCTGGCTGGCAGCTATAGTCAACCACTCTGGGTGGAGCTTACATCACAGTGAGAGCCACCACATCTCCTCAGTGGATTGAACTGATTGACCAAAACATCAGCCACAGGCTGAAGTTCCCAGGGTCAGCTCCCTGCCCAGGCTGGAAGGATCTGTGCATTAAGACATCATCCCTACCATACACTACTGGAACTCAGAAAAGTCCGCTCCAACCTCCTGCCCAGCTTGGCCTCATATCTCAGCTCATAATGTTAGGCCTCACCATAGTGGACAGGGAAACAACATGAATGTGTGTTCCAGCCACAGCTGATAGCCCAGCCTCACAGGGAACAAAGTCCCTCTCCTGCCCTGGGCTGGGACCTCAGGGTCCCTGATGGGTCCCATGCTTCCCAAGCCTGCACCCTGGAGATGCCTCCTCCTGCACCCTGGCCAAGGCCACAGTTTGTGGGGAGAAGTGAGTATACGTTCACAAACAGCCACACAAGTCTGAAGCCCGGGGACACGGGGACAGTCAGAAAAACGTGCACAGTGGCTGAGGCAGGGCTCCAAGGAGCCTCATCCTCTCATGCCATGCACTTCCACGATGACCTAAGAGAGATGTCTGCTGTTTCCTCAGCCCCCAGAGGCTCCTGACACCCCACATCCTGCTGTCTTTAGAGACAGATGTAGGCTGGGTAAGCAAAGATCCCCAGATGTGAGTGCTGTCACACTGTGGGGACAGTGTAGGGATTCCCACTATGATGAATGCGGATCTCTCCAGTGCCACACACAGACTGCCTCTTGAGTTTGGGAGTCCGTCCCCCCCCCTGCCCCCCGGTTTCACCTCCTGCAGTCAAACCAAGACACAGCCAGGGTTTCCTCTGCCATGGCTCACCAAGATGGCAAACTAACCAGCTACAGTGGATTCTGGGGTGAGTCTGGGGTCAGATGTGGGCATCGGTGGCAAGATGGGGGCAAGGATGTCAGTGGCCATTGCTCCACCCTCCCCACAAGTAAACATGGCTGCTGGTCCGCCACTATCTTCTGCCTAGAGGCTTTTGCATGGAGTCTGAGGGAAGGATCTGACTGCTAAGCCCCCTGATTCTGAGGATCCTTGGAGCAGCGAGGAGAGAGCTCCTGCCCCCACTTGAGGCCTGGGTTTGGGGTGTGTTCTAACTGTGCCTCCCAGACCTAGCTAAGTCCAAGCCTCACTGGCCCCATCTGCAAAGCAAGATTTGGGATTCCATGCCAATGAGGGCATCCTCCCAGCCTACCTGCTCTCCTTTAGGACCAGATGAACCCTGGGGGCCTGGGAGTCCACGGTCACCCTTTTCACCTTGCTCTCCCGGAGGTCCAATGAGTCCGATCAGGCCTGGATGGCCCTGTGAGGAAATGGAGCCATGATAGGTATCTATGCCACCAGTGCCCTGAATCCACCACACAGTGGGCGGGGTGACACGCCTCATAGCCACAGTTCAGGGAAATACATCATAGGCAACATGTTGGGGAGTGAAAGTAAGCCAAGACAGGACAGGTGACGAGTCTCCTGGCCCCTTGCTAGTAAGGAATGTATTTGAAAAAACACTCAGGGAGAGCCAGGGTATGGCTGAGCAGGGAAGCATTTGACCAGCATGTGTGGGGCCCTGGGTTCAGTTTACAGTACTATGACCATCCCTGGCACTGAACCCCAATAACAACCAAAAGGAAGCTGACGGGGCACCCAGATCAGAGACCTTGGCATTCTCCTGATAGTTTCTGTCTATGTTTTCACTTGGGAAACATTCTGACTCCGGGTAAGCATGCCACCTTTTCCTGCCAGGCCGCCCAAGGTTGGCACCGAATAGAAACTGCTGAGAACTAAGGATAGTACACTCATCTGAGCATCTTTCACGAGTAAAAGCCCCCATATCTGCCGCATACATCCTTTGGTTTCGTATGAGCATCTACAATGCTCTGGAAGGACTACTGAGTCGAAAAGGATGTTCTTGTTGCCTTCTCTGTGAGCAGCTGTTTGTCTTGTGAGCTCGTTTATTTACAAATAAATCGATGGAAGGAGAAAAGTCACCATCTGTTAATGAAGCCACCAGGGCTCTAGAAGGTTCTTGTCAATGCTTGGGGGGGGGGTGTCTAGGACTCCTGGCATACAGACAGGAGTCTCAGAGCCCTGTGAGTATTTCTCTTCTGTTGCTCTATCTCAGCATCCCATGAAAGCCACAGTACTTGGCAGTGGGTCAGTAACTCCTGGGACGGAGTCTTGGGTGCTGTTACTGCAATGCTGGGGTCCCCTAAGTCTGAGTCTTGGGTGATGTTCTTGCAATGCTGGGGTCCCCTAAGTCTGAGTCTTGGGTGCTGTTCTTGCAATGCTGGGGTCCCCTAAGTCTGAGTCAAGGGTGCTGTTCTTGCAATGCTGGGGTCCCTAAGTCTCAGCTCACCTTTTCACCTTTGGGACCAGAGTCTCCTTTGAGGCCAGGGAGTCCTGGAGGACCCTGCAGGAGAGGAGAGAGGAGTCAGTGTCATTGTCTTAGTGGGTTCCAGTGCCCTAACAATACAGACCCAGGGACACTGCATGCCGCTCACCATGGGGCCGGGTGGACCGTCGGGGCCTGGGGATCCTGGGAGGCCTTGCTCACCCTGAAACAGAGTCCGCTGGTGTAATTCTGTGCCTCCATCAGCACTTCTCCCTCATCCCAGGCCTGACAGGCCACTTACCACAGGACCAGGGATCCCACGGAGACCATCAGGGCCAGGCTTCCCAGGGGCCCCTTGGGGGCCAATGGGGCCAGTCTTCCCAGGAGGGCCTTCTAAGCCAGCTTCTCCCTGCAGAAGAGGATGTATATGCTCAGAGGCTCAAAGGGCCCAGCCCCAAACCCCTGGGGTGCTGTGGAGGTGCTCCCATGTGTCCCGAGTGGTGCCACGCCCCACCTTCCTGTGGAGGCTGACCTGGCCCAAACTCCATTCTGTTATCCAAATACAGTGGCTCCCTGATCCTGCTGACCACAGAAGGTCACCTACCCAGTGTCAGGCCACACAGCACCCAGATGCAGAGCTCACTAAGTCTTAAAGAAAACTGGCAAATGTTCCCATCTTGGCTGAGTGTATCACCTCACTGAGAGAGTGGCTGAGTGTCCCAGTGGGCACCATGTGAACCACTTATGTGGTGGCTAGCCCAGTCTCCCAAGGCCTCACTTCCTGTGTGTGTCATCTTCCCTTCTATCATAGTTCAAAGACTGGGCGTGATCTCACCCTGCCCTCTTTCTGTCTATTTCCTCTGGCTACTTCGTCCTCCCTTAGCTCTCTGACCCTTCCCATCTCCCTCTGGGTCCCGGATCCTGTATCCTCAGGCTGTGCCCTGCCCCCCTGCCCCTAACCTCTTTCAGGGCCACAGATGTCACAGCCACCAGGGTAACTTACCTTGGCTCCTTTCTCCCCCTGCCTGCCTTCAGGGCCTGCAGGGCCTGGGGGACCCTAAAAAAACAATAGAACAACAAAGACTTGAGTTTGGAGACCAGGGAAGCTACAGGGTGTGAGGCCACACTAGGCCAACGGCCAGTGAAGGTGCAGGCCCCATATGGGGTTCACAGCTCCAAGTGCTGGCCAGGCCTCTGGTGGATCTAGAGATGTCTTAGGTGCCTTGCATACAGAAGGCCCTCTCCCCTCTGAGCACTCTTTGGCTCAAGTGCTGCATGCAGTCCAGGCACCCACCAGACCTTGCAACACAGACTAGGCCTGGTCTCCTCTCTCATAATGGTCAGGTCTAGGGACAAGGAGAGCCCAGCTTTTGCAGATGTTTTCCCCACATGATGGTATAACAGGCACGTCGGTCACTGGCTATCCTAAAATATCCGATCTAGACTCTGCTTCCTCCGAAGTTACTGCACCCAGCTGTGTCACCCCCACATATCTGTGACCTGATGAGTGTGTCCCACATTTCAGATATCTATGTACCCTCCCTGGGGCCATGTGAAGCACCAGGGATTCCACAAGGGGTGAGGAGGGGTTGGCAGAAGGACTTACTCTCTTTCCTGGAGGCCCAGATGGACCAGGTTCACCAGTAGGGCCCGGAGACCCCTGGTTAGGAGAAAGAACACAGAGTGTTAGAAATTTGTCCCATCAGGACACAGGAGTATGCTGGCCACAGCCAAGGAAACACATAGTAATATGTCATTTCCATATGTCCAGCCCTACACAGCCTCTCTCTGGTGTGAGCATAGCAAGACCACAACCAAGTCCCTGCTGCCTTCCCATCCCTTCACCCTGTTGGTGGCACTCAGAGAATCCAACTCACATCCCACAATTGCTGCACCTTGAGCAGAGCGATGCCCTGGGACGTGCTTGCGCCCAGCACTCTGCTGTCTGATTTCCTCCGCTCTACCATCACCTGCCTCTAATTGCAGAAGGACCAAGCTGGGAGCTCAAGGCAGGGCTTGGGGAACAGGGGTGTGGACAGGACACATCTGGCTCACAGCCTGTGTCCCCAGCCCTCCATTTCCACTGCTGCCTGTCTCATATCAATGATACAAGTATTCACCCTTGGGACGGTGATAGGGTTTGGATGGCCTCTGAAACCTAGGCTCATATCAAATTGCCCTTGTGCTTGTATTGACAGCAAGGGCCTGCTTTTCATATCGTGTGAGTATGCATAGATTTCATCACCATCAGAGAAATGAACTAATTATAAAAGGGGGGTTAAGCCCACCTCCCCCTTCCCATAACTGCATGATGACATCCACTACATTTACTACTATTATTATTATTACTATTATTATTATTATTATTATTATAGACAGGGTCTTACTCTGAAACCAAGGCTGACCTTGAACTCATAATGTAGACCAGAAAGGCCTCAAACTTGCAGCAATCCTCCTGCCTCAGTTTCCCGATTGCTGGATCAGAAGCATGAGCCACCATATCTGTTCTTGCCTTGTTAGGCCACAGCATGACACCCTACCTGATAAGTTCCCTCTATCTTGACTTCCCAGCCTGTAGCACTAAGCCCAACACATTTATCTTGTTTTAATCACCCAGCCTGTAACATTCACATTAGCAGTAAAAAGACCTTGATAGTCATTCATTCCTAGGAGCTAGTCCCACCTTGGGTGTGGGCCGAAGAGACCTCTGACAGAGGCACAGTCCAGCCCAGGGACCTGAAGAAGTCACCTGGTCCCACCCCAAAGGGACCACTTCACATTAAAACAGCCGCCCAAGGTCAAATGGCCACAGTCGCAGGACGTCAGGCCTGTGGGAGGGGGTTGTATGCCTGTTGATCAGCTTTGGCTTGCATTCAGGGTGAGATCTGGGGCACTCTGGAGAAACCTTGGAGCTTCATACAGGTCCTCTGCTGGGGATGCCTATTCAGCCTTCACCAAGTCCTTGGAGCCCCTGAGCTCTGCCCAGTCAAGAGGGACCTAAGTTTTGGCTTCTCATGAAGAGAATGCAGGGAGGCTCCCACAAGAAAGCCATCAGACTGTACACTCACCGTCTGCCCAGGTTCACCATCGTCCCCTTTGTCACCAGGTGGGCCATCTTGACCCTGTGGGAACAAGAAAATTGTTTCCAGTGCACAGATGAAGTTCATCCTCGAGCCCAAGTGTGTCCCTCAGGTCCTCTCCCACGGGCTGGGCATTGGAACAGGGACAGCCTGGAGAGGTACTGTGCCCCTGAGAACCCAGGAGAGGAGAGGAAGCAGAGAGCAGGAAAACTGGGGGTGACAGAGGCGGCAGAGACGAGATGGATACTTACTGCGGGGCCTGGCTCTCCAGGGGGACCAGGGTCTCCAGGAAAGCCCACAGGGCCCTGAAGAGAGAGGTAAGCTATCAACAGCCTGGCACACCCTGCCCGGCCCACCGGGACCCAGGTTACAAGACAAGGGACAGTCCCAATACCTCCAGCACTTTTGATCAGGGGAACCCTATCCTGAAGAGTCCACAGAGCAGCAAACCCACCCATGAGGCAGACCTGGGGCAGCAGCCTTCTGCTCTTTGGACACTAATGAGGACAGGTGTCCTGCCTGTACATCCACTCTGGTGCCCCCTTTGATTTCCAATGCAAAGATGGGGCCAGCAGAGAAAAACAGTACCCTGAGACCGAAGGGCTTTCATCAGGACACCCCCCTCCCTGTGAACACCACTTCTATCCCATGCTTCCCTGCTTCCCCCTTACAGCCTCACCAGTGGCTGGCGTGGACACCTCTAGAGTAGACAAAATTACCCTTAAGACACACAGCTGTCCCCAGATCAGGGTGCACACGATGCAGGCACTCCAGGGACACAGAGCCCTGAGGCTCTGCCCAGACACCACTGCATCTAGCATTACTCACAGGGCTGCCTTTGGGGCCATCATCTCCAGGAGGGCCTTTGGGTCCAGGGGGTCCAGCAGCACCAGAGGGGCCAGCCTCTCCCTTCTCCCCTCTTTCTCCTTTAGGTCCCTATGGAGGAAGAGGCTATGGTTCAGTTTTCTAAGCCCACTGGGTGCTCACCAAAGTCTGAAATGTGCTGGCCTACAGTGGGCCATCCATGGACTCATTGCTGCTCCTCACTGCCAGCTCTTTCCCAGCATCCCCCGGGTCCCAGGACAAGGATGGTTGCTGTTCTTGATACCTATTCTCCATAGCAACCCCATATGTAACACAGGACAGGCAAAGAGCCCTGTCCTTCTCAAACCTCCAAGGCCCGGCTCAGCTCTACGTTAGGGCTGGCTCCTGGATTAATACAAGGCAGCTGGGTTACCTGGAGTATCTCCAGCCCAGGGGTCTCAGGTACAGGAAACTGAGACATTTCAGTCCTCAGTCCCTCAGGATGCTTCTTAGGCCTGACCACACCCCAACCTATAGAGGCCTGGCTATTCTCAGGCTAGCCTTGAACGTCTACGTCAGCAAGGTAGATATGGTCGCCTGTGAAAGGGCCTATGTGCCACAGATGGCAGTCACTGGTGGCCAGGAATTGTGGGCTCATTGCTGAGGGCTGCCCGTGTACTCATATGTACTCACCCCCATATCTGTGCACACGAATGCACATAAGCTCACTCCCGACAGCGTGCCACACTTCCCCACTACAGTTCTGTAGTGTGCAGTGCAGCAGGGCCATGACTCCCATTCCACAGGAGGGGAAACTGAGGCAAAACTGAAGCTTCTGGTTGAACACCTTATCAGTGTTCCCACTGGGCATGTCCTATCCTTCCTCCAAGGCCACACTCACCAGGGGACCTCCTTCTCCTGGAAGGCCAGGCTCTCCAGATTCACCAGGCTCTCCCTGAGGAGACAAGTCAGTATTAGAAGTTTTCCTCACTGAGGTGCTAGCGGAGGGTCCATCTGCCAGCACCTGCCCATCTGCCCATCTGCCTGCCAGTCCTTGGGCATCTGGTGTTCAGGACTCTATAGAATCATGGTTACTGTCTCCAGATAGCTCACAGATAGCAGTTGGAAACCAATCAGGAAGAAAGAGTGTGTGAGGGATGAAGGGGATGTGGGGGCAGGGGTAGGATACAAATCACAAGGGAACACCAGCTAAAGGCTGTCCCCAAGCAGGTGCTCTGCTTCCTGACCAGCCACCTCACACCCCTGCCGCCATGCCTTTCCCGCTAACATGAGCCAAGCAAGCCTGGCAGCCTTAGAGTTGATTTTCTCAGGTATTCTGTCCCAGCAGTGGGGCACACAACTAACACAGGAGGCAAAGCAGGGCGGAGTGCAGAGGTCCAACACATCCTCCTGTGGCACTGAGACAGGAAGGCAGGGCCTGGGGAGGGGGCAAGCAAGGGCTGCACAGAGGGAGGCAGGACAGGGGAGACAGTGGGGCCTCTACCCCTGTACCCGTGTCTCTGACCGTTCATATCGTAAAGTACAAGAGCAGCATGTGCCGAGCAGAGCATCCACATCAGAAGCATAGCACCCCACAATGGCAGGCAGCAGGCTTCCAACCCTCTCAAGGCCCAAGATGGCTTCCTAAGGCCACGTTCTCAGCATTCTGTGGAACTCAGTCTCATATGGTAACTGTCATGGCACCCACTCACGTGTATTCATGTTCATATATGTGTATTCAGAGGTGTGTGTGCACACATTCACGTGTATTCATGCCCACACTCTCCGGCTCAGTGGCTCAGTCTCAAGGGCTAGGCCCTGACACCAACGGGAAGGAATGACAAGGCCCTCGTTGTGAGAGAGCAGGCCGTCAGAGCAAGCTCAGTGTGGAGGGAGAAAGGGGGACTTTCATCAGGTCTGAACTGGATGGAAGGAGGCTGTGGGGATTGGAGATCGGATGGGCACATTATTGCTTTAGGCTTTGCAAACAGCTGTTACAAATGAACTCTGTCAGAGCTCCCACCTCAAGTCCATGAGTCTACTCATGATAGGTGCAATGGGAGTGTCTTTGCACGCGCGCATGCGCGCCCCCCCCCAAACGCATATGTGTGCACAGGCACACGAGTGCATACACACAAACACTCGTGAAGCCATGGGGCAGACACTGATACGGAGGCAGACATCACCTTTTCTCCGACTGCACCAGGGTTGCCAATCCCTCCAGGAGGACCCTGTGGCCCATCGGCACCTGGAGCTCCAGAGGGTCCTCGGGGGCCTGGTGGACCAGGAGGGCCCTGGGAAGAAGAGAAGCCATTGAGCAAGACAAGATGTAAATATTGGTCTCTGGAATGAAAACCAGGGGGAGCCATACTGGGTCTTGATGGCATAGCTGCTTACCATCTGGCCCACGTCTCCTGTCTCGCCCTTTTCTCCTGGAGGTCCTGGCAAACCCTGTGTACAGAAAACTGTGGTGAGGTGCCACTCTGTGAGAGACACACATGGCTCTCAGGATCACCACTCCCATGATGGTTCCTGGAGGCCCTGAAATGTTTCCATGAATCTGCCTGCACGGAGGATTAGGGCTCGAACACTGAGGACATAATCAAAGGAGAATGCAAAGATTTATGGGCAACAGCGCTTATGGTGGCTTCCCATAAACGATAAGCCTAATGAGCCAGCAGCAGGGAGCCTTCCAGATAAATCAAGTCCCCACCATATGCCAAATACTACCAGTAACTCAAAACCATGTTTTCCAAAGTAAAGTCTTGTGTCCAAGGAATACTTAATGACCTTTAACATGCCTCGTAAGATAAAATAAAGGCTGCTGTATGCTTTATAGCACATGGCGAGCTTGAGGCTTTACTGACATCAGGTAGAGTCATGTGGTAGGAGCAGGTAGCCTAAAGGGCACTGGATGAGATGGGCTGGGTGATGCTGTCATTTCTAGGTGTGTTCAGATGAGGACTTTGTACTGCTTTCTACTCCTGTAGGATACCATTCCCCAGGATTCCATAGTAAATGTGGAAACAGCTTCCACTGTGTGTGTGTGGGGGGGTGCACATGTGTGTACGCAGACGCATATGTTTGGACTCACAGGATACTGGTAACAAAAACTCTCTACTACTGAGGTTCAGTTTCCCTAGTCTTACAATGATAGGAAGAATAGACCCAGCAAGAGACTGACACCTCTGCTAGAGGGTCCTGGGAAGCTCTGTGGTTACCTGCAAACCCACTGGCCCTGGGGGTCCTGGGAAACCTCTTGAACCTTCATCTCCTTTCTGCCCAAACAGGCCCTGCTGTCCACGAGGGCCAGGTTCACCATCTGCTCCCTGGAAGAAGGAAGTGAGCATGAGTGAGCTCACTTGGATGGACAACAGGGTGAGAGGCAGGCCTTGCTATGTCATCCGACACAGATACTCACCGAAGGGCCTGGCTGTCCAATGGGGCCTTGAGGACCGGTAGGCCCAGGAGGACCCTGTAGGTGTCAAATAGAAACATAATTGTTTTGGAAATGCAGATGGGCCCAATTCTGGTCAATTCTGACTCCAGAAGTGGCTGGCTCGAACAGGATGTGATTATTAGTCCCCAAATGTGCCAATCACTGAGGAATACTAACTATTAACATCATAGCATAAGCCAGGTTATAAGCTTGGAGAAGTGGACAAGGCTTTCAATTCAACCATGATCATGTTGCTATGGGTAACAGAAGCAGGACAGGTCACTATGTATCCTTTCAGCAACCGCCAAATGCCCCGTTGTGACACATGGGACCCCTGGGACAACAAGGATCAGAGGCCTCAAATCTCCTAAGTGCTGAGGTAGGAAGGACTCTGCCACAACCCCTGATGTCATGCTGTCCTTAAGCACCTATCACTGTGAGCGCAGGAACAGGGAGAGAGAAAAGCCAGTAGGAACAGAGCCCTGTTATTGGGGAGCCTGGTGATGACACCTCAGGAGTAAGAACACTGACACTAATCGGGGGCTCATGCCGCTGGAGGGGGCTGGTGTGGGTATCCTGGCTGAAGCACCCACCCCCTAGCATCTCTGAATGCGTGAAAGGCCAAGGTACAGATGGATGCCCTGCCTCTGCAGAGCTCTGTGGTCCTCAGTGCTGGACCCCCAGGCAGACGCAGGACTGGTCATGGTCTCATGCTAAGAGATTCTCTCACACACATGAACATACATGAATATACACATGTGCAAGGGACATTCTCAGGAGAGAAAGTCAATGGTGTGACCCAGGAGCTGGCAGTGCTGGGATCATGGAGTATGAACCCAGGGTATACCTTCTGTGCTCAGCAGCCTCCCCTGCACACTCACACTCTTACCTGCTCGCCTTTGTCACCCTTGCTTCCCTTCTGTCCTGGCTCTCCAATCTCTCCCTGGGGATGAAAGGGAGGATGCTGTTAGTGTGTGCCTCTCTTGGTCCAGGACTAGCCAACAGAAAGCATTTCCTTATATGAATTTGATATCCTTTCTGATTTTGATATCTGTGTATACACAAATGTCTCTCTGTGTGTGTGTGTGTGTGTGTGTGTGTGTGTGTGTGTGTGTGTGTGTGAGTGTGTAGAGGTACAATTTCATATGTGTGCACGTGGCCTGCATGTGTGTTTGTACACTGAATGTGGGCACTCTGAGGATGCCAGAAGAGGGTGTTGGATCCCTTGGAATTGGAATTACAGGCAGTTGAAAGCTGCCACATGGGTGCTGGGAACTGAACCCCAGATAAGAGTAGCAGTGTTCTTCATCACCATGCCGTATCTGCAGACCCCCTAATTGCTGTCTGTTCCATTTCTCAATGGCTTTGAACTTGCTTCTGTAGACCAGGTTAGCCAGCTAGAGAACCCAGAGATCTTCCTGTCTCTACCTCCCCAGTTCTGAGATTACAGACACAGCACCACATCTGGCTTTTATAAATAAGGATTGGGGGTGTCAAACTCATGTCCTAAGCTTGCAAGACAAGCACTTTACTGACTGAAAAATTTCCCCAGTTCCTTTGTTTCCTTTGTGATACTTGGATTACTGCCAAGGTGTTAATAGTAGGCATGGCGATGTGGTGGACTAATGTCCTCTCCGGTGTTTCTGTTGGACTGCCTCCCACACAGAGACATAAGTCTAAGACGTCCTTTGTGCAGAGGTGACAAAGTCAGAAATATCACCAGAGAACTATGACAAATGGAGATCGGCCCTGAAGAGCTAAGCTGTACCATCTTTCCTTAATGAAGTATAAAATCCAGGCTCCTGTGTAATGGTATCAGAAATAGCAATAAAAACAGAGCTTCGATCATTCAAGAGAAGACACTTAAAAATAGACTCAGAGTAAAATCTCATTAAATCCAGCCCCACACAGTCCCAGTCTGAAAGGGTTCAGGAGGGAGCAGAGAGTAATTTCTTCAGCTGTGGCTATGACCTGCACACGTCTCAGGTGACAGCAAAGCTGCTGAGGAGCCAAGTGCTTTCCAGGTTCCCCACACCCACACAACACACACACTACAGGTCTTGTTTGTTGCCATTTATTTGTGTGCTAACTTCAAAATCACACCTCTGCCAAGTTGATGGGGCACAGCACTGCTCTGCCCGCTGAACCCTCTTTATCATATACACTGCTGTTTGAAACCCTTCCACCCACTGCCTGCCTGGCCACACACACTTCAAGTCCTCCATACCTTATCTCCATCTTCTCCAGGAGGACCCACTGGGCCGGCTGGTCCAGGGAGCCCCACAGGACCTTGGAGGCCATCTCGGCCAGCTGGGCCTTGTGGACCTTTCTCGCCCTAGAGAAGACAGGCAATTCAGACTCAATATGGTTTCATATTGGGAACACCAAGTCATGGCTCCTCACCTGAGAGGCACACAGGGGAGGGAAGCCAGCTGTGAGGGAATGATTAGGACCGTCATGGTCCTAACATATCAGCCAGTGGCATGGAAGCCAATTCCAACCAGACTGGACCCTGAATGGCGGGCACCTTGCTGTGCCAGGGCCACACTTAGAATGGCACATGATGAAAACCTCCCTGAATCCAGCCCCATACAGTTCGGTCTGAAATGGTTGAGAGGGGGGCAGGGAGCAATGCAGAAGGAAACATGAGGAAGCTGGGCACAGCTGATGCTGTGGTCTGGACACGAAGCGGTGAAGGCTGCTCTGTGGAGGCTGTGGAGATGAGAGGAGCTGGAGGTAGTGAGACGAAGGACGGCACCACACTTGTTCTGGAGAACTAGGACCTGCCCACCCCCTTCCTGGCTCCCACGAGGTGAGCGCCTCTGACCCAGCACGTCCTTCCGACTGGATGCTCTCTCACACTATAGACCCACAGCAATGGAGCCAACCACGAACCGAAACCCCTAGAACCACCAGGCCCAAACAAATCCTTTTATTTAAGTGGTTTTGCTCAGATATTTGTCAAAGTGACAGGAAGGTTACTAGCAGAGCTTGTGAACGGAAGTCTCTGGGCCAGTTCGGCCTCTTCCAAGCTGGTGAGCAGAGGCCACCCTGTACTTCAGGGCCTGAGCAGCAGCAGCTTCTGCAAACTGTTATTCTGTCCATTCTTTGTGAGGCCTGCCTGTGCACACACAGACACGCATATACACATGCCATGTGAGCACACACATAGACATAAGCACAAATAAACAAACACACATGCACGTCCATGGCCACGTTCACACGCAGGATATTACTCACAAACATACTACAATGCAGGCATATACACACACATACAAATGCATGCAGACATGCGTATCCACATATATACATGCACAGAATGTACATAGCATGACATGTATTGCACACAGACATACATGTACAAAATTAACCGTTTCTGCCCTCAGAACTCTGACTTGCTATACTCATGGCTGCCCCTTCACAACCCTGGGAGCTCACCAGTTCCTGCTATGCTTGGTTTTGATGAAATCCCATTACCCACGTGCAACAGGCATTTTCTCACCTCAGCTAAGAATTCCTTTCCGTCAACGTCACACAGAACAAAGCTGTGCAACAGGAGGGGACACAGATGCTTGGTTAGCCCATCCCATCCTTCCTGCACCCCACCGCCTCTCTTCGACGTCAGCCTGTCCTCCCTACGCTCGCTCATACGTGCTCTGGCTGGTCCAGGGATTCCAAGCTTCCGTCCCTGTGTTCCCTGTCAGGCTGGGAGTTTGCAGAGACCCCAGACACTCTCTCAAATTTTTCTTCTTGCTAGAGCTATTCTGGAAGATAGCGAACTTATCCTGCTTAGGGCTGTTCTTGCAAGGTTTTTTCTTAACTATTAACTATTCTTGGGAAACACTGAGCTTCCTTCAGCTGAGTCTGTGAGCTCCACGTGTCCTGAACTTCCAAAGACTTCTGTGTTGCACACAGAATCCAGCTGGCCCTGTGTCCTGGGCACCTCACTAAAAATGCCACTGCTATCAATTGCAATGTTGCAAGGTTGACTAGCAGAAGTCAGTGGGCCAATGTGTCTGGCTCAGTGCTCCATGCCGACCCTCCACCGAGCCTCCTCTCAGTACTCTGTGCTCACATGTGGAAGCTGGGATGGAATCTACCCATCTATCTAGGATCGGGGAGCCATGCCGGGTGATGAGATAAGGGCTTTGTGGAAACCCAGGCTTCAGAGACCTTTCAGAGCCCAGTGAACTCAAGCCTTAAGGGGGACCTGTCCTACTTTCTGTGGACCTGCCTGCTGTCCTCTGCCAGTGTGTCTGTCCCTCTTGTGTTCTCTCATCAGTAAAGGGGTCATCCATTCCCAAATATCCATCATTTTCCTAAAAAGCCCAACGGAGGGGTAAGGGCAGTGGGGAGATGATGTTCCCTCAGCAGACAGTATGGTACAGCTGCTCCGGAGCACAGAGGCTAAACAGAGAACAAGTTTTATAGGGGACAGACTATGTCTAGCCACTGTGACATCAGCATTCCGGGCAGGCCAGGCTGAGCTGCCTAGGACTTCTCTGAGTGCCTATCCCTGTAGGATAATCAGACTCCACAGCCTCTGCCTCCTCCCACCCCAGGGGAGCGTGCATGGAGATAACACAGCAGGAGGGACTAGACCAATCTCAAGTGGTACTTACAGGTAGCCCTTTCTCTCCAGCAGGCCCCGGAGGTCCCTGAGGCCCAGGTCTCCCTGGAATTCCGATGGGCCCAGCAGCACCAGCTGGTCCTCTCTCCCCTGGAGAACCCTACAGTGCAGTAAGAAAAGGGCTTGAACCATATGGGAAGACTTCGCTAAGCATCCATGGGTCACACCACTCTCCCTCCCCTCCCCCCACATCAGAGGCTCCAGTGGCTCCCTACATAGCTTTCTGCAAGCATGGGCTATTTGATCTAGTACTTAAGGCTATATCATTAGGCTCCTTCTTAGCTCTTTACCTCCCGTAATCTATCTTACACATCCACTCTCTCCCATTAAGTGTCTGGGAATAAGTCTTACTTTGTGACTATCTTTGATGGTCTTTTCCAGGGGCCTGGCATCTACCCATCCCTGTAGGGTCTGCCTGCCCACAAAGTACTCATAGATTTAGAGGAGGAGGTCCTAGACCAGGGGGCAGATATTGATGGTAACAGGGATCCAGTCTAAGCTTAATGTCACATTAAGAGGTCAACACTGCCTGCAAGCCTTCTATATGCCCTATCAAAAGGAAGGCTAGTGTCTTACCCCATTTGACTTGCCTCGTCTGGAAGTCAGCTAGGAGAGGTCACTTCTAAACTCAGCTGGGCTTTATACCTGAGCACAGCCATCAGGCTGGCTTGAATGACAAAGGATGCAAAGCTGACCCCTTACTCATACGAGGGGAGGAAGAGCCTCTGACACGGAGCCACAGCTAAATGCCTGGGAGTGCAGGATCATAAAGCCTCTCACAGCCGAGGTCCTGACATTGATGGGCTAGCTAGTTCATGAGGAATATGTGTTAGGATCCTGGACTGCAGGCTAGAGATAGACCCCTTCCCTGCCCATGCCACGTAGCCCAGCCTGCTCTAGAATATGTCCTTGAAGTTCCTAAGAAGAGTGCCTTCTAACCTCTCCCTGCTGACCCAAGAGGTCTACACCAAATGTGGGCCTCTCTCCTTGCCTCCATGCCCAGAGAGGTTACTTGTGGATCTCTAAGCTGCCACTTTTCTGTCATTCCTCATACAAAGTGGCCCTCCGACTCTATCAAGCCAGCCTCTGGCTCAGGGATACTGTCCCCCTGGCACACTTGATGGCAACCTTGGCATCTAGCATGCCCTCCCCCCGGCTCTTGTCTGTAGGATAGGATATGATGAAAGGCTTTGACTCACCGCAGGACCTGGTGGGCCAGGGGGGCCTTCGCTGCCTTTGAGTCCAAGGGCTCCCTGAGAAGCAGTAAGAATATAGGTTGAGGGCCTCAGACAGAACCCCAGGGCTCTGTGCCACACCACTACACCCACCTGGCCCCTTACTCACCACAGGGCCGGGTAGCCCTCGGTCGCCAGGGAACCCACGCAATCCTGGAGGACCATCCTTGCCAGGGAGGCCAGCAGGACCCGGGTCACCCTGAAAAAGAGAGGCAGGGTTAACTCCCACCCGGAAGCTCCAGTGTTGACTTGGCACCAGGATCCAGGATCCACCAAGCTCCAGGATCCACCAAGCTCCAGGATCCAGGACCCATGTCAGAGGAGCAGAGGAAACTTTCCATCAAGATCCACTGGGGGTCTGGGTTGACCTGAGCTTTCTCTAACCCCTTGGCTTCACAGAAATTCTCTTGCTTTTTTTGAGTTAGAGGCTGGGGATGGAAGCCAGGAGCTGACACATCTTCTCTACTCTCTTTGTAGACTTGAGCTCAGCGCCTGCACACACCTAGAAGCCATGGTTTCCAGATTGGCTCTGTGTGTAGATCTGGGAAAGGGATTCCAACTCTGACTGACTCTCTCCCTGTCCCTGTCCCTGTCCCTGTGCTTTCTCAGGTGCCAGACCCGCCAGGTCCAGCCGGGCCATGAGAGGCTGAATGGGAGAGGAGTGAAATCAAAGTTCTCACTTGTGTTGGGTTCCTCCATGGGCCTGTGCCAAGCTAAGGGCACCCCAGTGGCTTGTGGTTAAAAAGTATAGCCATTCAAGGAACTTGCTCTCAGTTCAATGACCACCAGGCACCATGAGTGTGCCTTCCCTGATGCTACAAAGGCTAGAATATCTTCCAGAATTTTCCCTGGTGAAAGGTACACACCTTTAGTCCCAGCACTCAGGAGGCAGAGGTGGGTGGATCTCTGTGAATCTGAGGACAGCCTGGTCTACATGGCCAGTTTCAGGCCAGCCAGGGCTACACAGTGAGACCCTGTTTCAAAACAACAAAAACAGACTGAGAGCCTGTGTCTTTAGTTCCTCTCAAGGAACCCTGAAGGTTTTTATGCTAACACACAAGCATTACAACCACAAATTTGGGGCACCCCAGCAGGCTGAACAGACTATAAAAAGGCCTAGTGAGAGCCAGCACTGCGCACAAGGCTGGGGATATGTTCATTTTCCACTTTCAGAATCTATTTGCAGTGTGTCCAAGTGAGGGGGTTTCAAAGGACCATTCTCAATCAGATCTGTATGCTGTTAGACTGGGGCCTTTAGTCTGCTCCGGGAGCAGTGGGAGGTGAGGGGAAGGCACATTCCATGGGGCCCGGGAGGGTTTGATCCCACAATCCCTCTGTGCTCCATCTGCGGCAGGTCGAAGCCCTGCCTCAGTTCAAGCAAAACAGATCTGAACGTGTGACTTTCAGAGAAGCATCCGTTTGAGAAATTACCCATCTGTCCAAAAGGATCAAGAGAAAACACAAAGTTCTGATTTTCTAGAAAAAAAAAAATATCAGCCTGGCACAGAAGCTTCCAGAAACTTACCTTCGTCCCTTCTTTCCCAGCAGCACCTGGGAGGCCCTGTTCACCAGGGGGGCCTGGAGGACCAGGGTGGCCACGCTCACCCATGGGGCCCGTCTCTCCTGTGGGACCCTATGGGAAAAGACAATGTTGTTACGTGTCCACAGGTTGGTTTTGAGTGACTTACAAAGGAATGATCTCTTCCTCCAAGCCTGGGTACAGCACTGCCCACAGTGGGCCTACCACTGGATACAGCCCTGATTATGGTGATGCCCACAGTGGGCCTACCACTCCTTTCTTCTCTCTCTCAAGACTCCTCATGCCAGCCAAAATCCAGAAGGAGACGATGAACCCAGGTAGATGGCAGTAGCCATGGCTGGTATCCTCCCGCCCCTGAACCTTTCTGGAGGCTGTGTTTCTGGGATGTGTTCAGAAAGATGCTGAGAGCTGCCATATTTGCCACAGAGGGGAGAAGGCCTCATGGGCTCCAGGTCAGTGATGACATCAGGTGTCAGCCTCTTACTTCTCATGTCAGGTATGGCTTGCTAAGTGCCAAGGTGACAGGTATTGACTGTCCTTGGCTCTAAAGCTGTCAGCCCTAGCTGGAACCCACACCCTTCACTGATCTGTGCTGGTTGGAATCAGAGTCCCATGACACTGACCAGTGTGCCTCTGCTGACCACAATGGAACACGAAGCTCCCATTGGCCCCTGTACCCTTGGGGAGAGTCAAACACTAGAGCCTGGCCATGACTGTTCTGGGGTCACCTGAGCTCTGCTGCCAAGCTCAGGGCAGTGCTCCATGAGTCACCTGCTTTGTCTCAGCACAGCCCTTTGCAAGGGGCTTATCTCCTTACAGCTAGCACATACCTGCCATGGGAATTACGCCTCTCCACCAGTGGGGTCCACCCCTCTAGAAAACTGACCATAGCCCTGTGTTTCTGTAACACCAGAGAACCCCAGCCCCAGGATGCTCCAAGGTCTCACCTGAGGGCCAACCACTCCTGGGGGCCCTGGAGGGCCAGTCTTGCCTTGGAAACCCTGTGGAGAGAGTCAGGCAGCTGAGGGCCATTGCAGCCACACCCCCATCCTGATGCAGTCTCAGGAGCCCATCCCCCACCTGTCCCCAATGGCTGTGTGCCCAACGCTCAGTTTGAAGTCATGCCTTATGCTCCCCTTCCCATATTAATTTCATGAAAGTACTGAAGCCAAGAGGGTTAGCTCCGCACTGTGTCTTTGTGCTGAGAAATGGATTTGTAAGCCTGTTATTCCCCCTCATGTCACCGTGTGTTCATTTTCTGAGGACACATAAGAACCATCTGTGGGCTGGTGCTCATTAGCAATGTCGTGGGACGTTTTAGCCTTTGTTATCCATGCCTCTGACTCCCGGCAGGTGACTCGCCAGCCTGCTCCTCTTCGTATTTAGGACAGGCGGGAGCAGGGTCTGACTGCTCTCTGAAGCTGTCAGCTCCAATGTGCTACTTTAAAGTCACTTCACAGACCCTGTCTCCTCGAGGATCTGAGTGTTCGTGCCTAGAATGGCCCAGGCTCGCCTCCCACTCGCCTCTGCTTCCAAAACTCTCCTATGGAGCAGGAGGCTGCAGCAAGTCAAGCCTGATTTGGGGCATGATGGCGGAGCAGGCACAGTGAGAAGTACCGGCAGCTGCCAGGTGTACGAGGGTGGAGCTACCCAAGGGCAGCCTAGCTGTGCAGGGGTCGTAACGATGGTGTGAGGATGAGCAGATGGCTCAGGGCCAGCAGGCAACAGGCTACTATCATACACAATTCACTGGGCACAGGAACCACAGCAGACTCTGCCCTGTAGACCCCAGAGGGCTCTTCTCTCTCAGCACAACTCACACAGGGGGCAGAAATGGCCATTTCTAAGACATATTTTCTCTGATGGTCAAAAGCAAAGAGTGAAGGAGAGGTCAGGAGGGAGAAGTGTCTGAGAGGAGGTTGGAGCCAAAGCTCTGCTTACAGCAGTGTTAGCAAGGATGACAAGCAGTCCCAACTTCCCTTTTGTGTGGTTGAGGCAGGGGCACTCTGAGGGCTCAGTTGCTCCAAGTCTGGCATCCTGGGGTCACAAGCAGGCCAGGCCACAGGCAAGTCCAGGCTCTTTTTGAGATAGCGCCTCTTTCTAGACCCAGAATGGACACACTGGGTCGCCTTGCTGGCTGGCCACTGGCCACAGTTACTCTAAGGTGACCTGCCTGATAAGGAGGGAGATGGTCTTCTGCTCCTCACTGAGAAAGAGGCTTTGGCTCCCATTAAAGAGAAGTAACAGCCATTTGTGTTCATTGGAGGAGGAAGATGGAGACGAAGAAGAAGGGGAGGAGAGGAAAAAGAAAACGAGGAAGTCTACTCTAGAGAGCCACGGACGAGTCTCAGAGAGAGTCAAGATGGCCAGCAGTGGCATGCAGCACCCCTGTTTCTACAAAGGTAGCTGGACATGGTAGTAGTTGCTAGAAACTATACTTTGCCAAGCAAATTAGGAGGTTTAATTTTCTGCAGAATGAGTCTGAGGGAGAAAAGCATGCAGTATGCAAAACTCTTCTCTCTTGTCTCCTTGGAAAGGCATTAGAGGAAAATGTGCAAAGCTCTGAAGAAATGTTTTAATTTTTCTCTCTAAACAAAAGAGCAAGGTAATCTCCATTTATCAGCCAGCGCAGGCTGCTCAAACCCAGCAGAGGCGTCATTAAAAGACTTCACGTCCCTGTGTGCTCAAAGACAGAGAAGGACAAGCAGGCACTTCACACTTTAACACGTGTTAAAGCAGGTACCAGGAAATAGACGGGGTGGTCAAAGGCCCACATCCGAAATGCCAGTTTCAGCCATGAGAGCCCTCACTCCAACCCCAGCACGACGGACAGGATGCAGTGGCCCAGGACCCTGTCAGGGAGAAACGCTTACACCGGTACAAACTGGCCTTTGATATGGATAAAGCAGAGCCACACAAAGAGAACGCACAGGTGTCACCTGCACTTTGAGGGCTCAGTTGCTCAAAGTCTGGAATCGCAGGGTCACAGGTGCAGGCAAGGTGACAAATGTGCACATGCTCTTTTTGAGACAGGGTCTCTTCCTGAACTCAGAGCTAACCCACTGGCTGGCCAGTCCTAGGAATGACTCCTCTTGTCTACTTTTCCAGCACCAGGGTTACTGACTTGTGCCGCACACTAAGCTTTCACATCAGTGCTGGGGACAGTTCAGATTCTCATATTTGCCCAGTCAGGCACTTTACTCACTGAGCCACCCCATCTCTCCCACATAGCATCTTCTTTATAGAGGAGGCGAAAGGCTTCATTCCACTCCTTCCCGCCAGCTCCCCAGGGCTGAAACCTCCCAGATGGACAAAGCTGGGGTCTGTGTGAGGCCCGAGGCCCATGGCCCTTGTCATGAGGTTTTGTAGCCGAAACAACCAGCTCCCCACAAGTACAGAGCCTCCCGGGTACTTTTCCAAGTAAGGCCCATGGTGTCCCAGCAAGGCTACACTCACGGTTAGCCTCAGAAAATAAAGGTTCTTGTGATGCCAATGCAGTGTCTTGATGCTTTAAACATGGCCTTCGGCCAAAGCTGCTAAAACACGCAAAGAGCCATTGTTGGGTTTCCACTGTGACATCCTGGGGCTCCCACCCATCCAACAGCCTGACCTTAAGTCAATAGCAGATGGCTGGCCTACAGGAAGCCTTGCCAAGGCCTTTGGTCTTTCCTGGGGAGGAAGGGGCCCCTGACTGTGCCAGGCAGCCAGCAGCATTGTAGGCTGTGGAAGACCCAGCCAGAGAGGCCAGGAACAGCCATGTCCCCAGCACTTGTGATACTCACTGTCTCCCCTCTCTGCCCAGGGTGTCCAGGGAGTCCGTCCTTGCCTGGTGGGCCCTGGGGAAAGAATCAGAGCAAGGAAGGCTCATTCAGCAACTCAGAGAAGCAGGGGACAAAAATGACATCGTAGTGGCTGGGACAGTGATTGTGGAACTAGTTGCCATGAAGAACCTGCTCCACAATCCCTATAGCTGCCCCAAGGGGTTAACAGGGGCAGAGGAGGTCAGCCCAGCTCCCCAGGCTTGAGCAGGTGGGCATCCTGGCTGCACTGGGACCCTCAAATGTCTATCTTGACAAACCCCAAAGAAGGACCATAACTCCAGAACCCAGAGAGAGGTCTGGACTTTCCTGGACATGAACCTCCCCCTGCTTGTGTTCCTTCCCTTCTGTGGACCTCCCATGCCAGCAACCCTTCCATCCCAGGGACCTTCCATGTCACAGACCTTCCCCTGGCTATGGTCCCTTGCCTATGTGCCCATGCTTGTGCCTCCCCCTACAATGGATCCTTTGCAGGCATGAACCTCCCCTGGCATGGGTCCTCACTTTCCCTGGGCCTTCTCCTGAAATGAGCCCTCCTTTGGTATGAATGCTCATTTGCTGTGGGATAGCCCCTACCATGTTCTGTCTTCTTCTGCAGGCACCCCACCCCCCTGCAGTGGATGGGCCCTGGGTGAGCCTTCCCCTGATGTGTACTTCTGCCTGGTTCCTGGGGAGGACCCAGCTTTGGTTTCAGAAATGACCTCAGGAATGAACAAAGACCTTTCTGTGGTTTTGCTACACTTGTGTGGTTACCCTAGACATTAATGCAAGCCTAGGCAGAAGGTCACGATGGTCTCAATGACGGCAGGACCTGCTACAGGAGGTCAACACCAGGGCGAGGACCTCACAGGGCATGTTCATAGTAGGGAAAGTCTATCTAGAACTAAATGCTCTCCTGAAAAGAAGGCTTGCACGGGTGGAGGCCACAGCCACAGCCTTAGCAGCTGGGTTTCAGAGGTTGTCTCCACTGCCTATCCAACAGGAGTCCAGCGTGCCTGTCCACTATCCCCATAGCCTAAGGAGATGAGAACACTAACGGGGAACCTGCTCTCCATGGGAGAAAGCACTACTTACCGGGGGACCCTTGGGTCCAGGAAAGCCAGTGGGGCCTTGGGGTCCGTTGGGTCCCTGGGAACAGAGAATGTCCAGTTTGAGAAGGCATTCTTCCTGCTAGCAGCCCCCACTATTTCCCCACTGTGGCACTGGCTGCACCTAAAACTTTTTCTCTGCTTTCCCCATTTGAATCTAGAGGAAGTGAGAAGAGAGGGAGTAGATGCCAGAGAGAAGTTAGGAGGGTGGTAGACGATAGATAGGTAAGATAGATAATAGACAGACAAACAGATAGACAGGTAGGAAGATAATAGATTTATAGATAGATAGATAGATAGATAGATAGATAGATAGATAGATAGATTCCCTCACTAGGAAATCTGGTGGCCAAGATACATGGCAATGCCCCAGAGTCCTTTGTTCTGTATGACGTCAAGAGTCGATCACTGTGGTGACAGTCACCTCTTGTACACTAAGGCCAGGTCCAGAAGGTGGATGAGACTCCTCCCCAAGGAACACATCACTTCTGTATAAGAGCCACCCTTGGGTCTCAGCAAGCCTGCTGCTCCTCTGAAGGGCACTGTTGGCCTCCTTTACTGGCCCACCCAGGGTTAAGTATATGTTTGGGGCCAGATTTGTCCCTGGAAATCTCCTCAAAGCCCAGGCCTGGAAGGCTCTTACCCGTTCACCAGGAGGGCCAGCTGGGCCATCACCTCCGGAGTTGCCCTGTGGCAGGAGAGAAAAGGTCACCATGGTTGCTCTCCCAAGGTCATCCTGACCCCAATGCAGTGTGGCAGCTCTGTGCTAGCCTGCCTCTATGCACAGCCAACTATGGAGCCTGCATGAGCAGGATCGTGACATTTCCAGAACAGGTCCCCATGACTAGCTGGACACAGGCTGTGCTCAGCCGAGAACACATTAAAAAAATGACTTGAAGAATATAAGGCTCAGCTTCAGGACCATTCCATGTACCCAGCTGGTTCTCATGAGCTGTGTGCGTGTGTGTGTGTGTGTGTGTGTGTGTGTGTGTGTGTTAGTGATGGGTCAGCTCTCAGTAACACCCCCCCACTTTGTGGAATTATTTTTAAAATTTTTATGTGCATGGCTGTTTGTCTGTGCATCAAGCACATGCCTGGTATTACAGAAGACAGCATCAGATCTCCCAGAACTACAGTTACAGATGGTTTTGTGCCACTATGTGGGCGCTGGGAACCAAACCTTGGTCTTCTGCCTTTTCAGCCCCCCTATTCATGATTTTTACTGGTTAGAACCGGACAGCTGTGCCATGCTTGGCTTTCCCCTAGATTTACAGCATGGGGGAGCTTGCTTCATTCCTGGGCATGAGGGAGTCCTTGCAGGGGTAGGCTCAGTTTCTGCCTGTACCAGAAAGAACCTTCTAGGAAAGAGCTCTACAGTCCCCAGCCACCTTTACAGGGGGAAAACAAAAACAAAAACAAAAAACAATGAGGCTTCCCCACCAGACCTTAGTGGCTTCCTGGATCTGAAGCCACACAAAAATAGGGGCTGGGGGGGCTGTCCTTCCTCAGTTTGTCTTGGGTCTTTTGGGGGTTACCCTCAGCCATGTTTGCTGAAGTTTGCTGAAGGATGCTAGCAGGGAGAATCCCTTTCAAGGAAACTGTTCTTTTTATTGTTGTCACATGAGAAGGCCGCTGACCTCCCTCTCGTGCCTCACAGGACCAGAAACGTACCTTAGGGCCAGGCTTCCCCGTGATGCCCCGTGGGCCTCGCTCACCCCTCGGGCCCTGAACAGATAGACAGAGAGAAGGCAGGCCAGTTAGCTCAGGGGCTTCAGACTCACAGAGCCCACCCACCTACACCCCACATCCTTTGCCACAAGAATGGTTACGGTTACCGTTGGGCCTCGCTGTCCCCGTGGTCCTGGCTTTCCAGCTGTCCCCTAGAAACAGAGAATTGGATGTGAGTCACACGTGCTCAGCATGCTGCCCTTCCCCTCCCCCACCCCCCACTCTCCTACCCCAATCGAGAGACTTCATGAGTCCAGCATGAGGCCAGGAGGGCCTATCTGGGGGTGAACAGGAGAGTGCAGGGCAGAAACCCTGAGGGGCAATGTCTGCTGCTTAGCTGGTTCATTTGCTCCCTCCTTCCCCCTTCCCCTCCCTCCTTCCCTTCTCTCTGCTCCTTTTAGTAGGCACAGAAATCATTACATGAAGAGAGAAGAAAGTCAACTCCTATCACACATAATTTTCTTCTGCTACTGTTAAGAATATTAGGCATTAAATTTTCATCAGGCTCTGCAGGCGCAAAGGGAAACTGCAATTTAACATATAAATCATATATCGAAGAGTCCCCGGCATCGCTCGGAGTTCAGTCCTTTTGCTGCTGCTGATCTGCATTTTCCGAACCACGGAAAGCAAATGCATGGCACTTATTTTCTGTTTTTTACCATAGCAAGGATATAATGGCCGGCAAGTGCAGTTTACCCACAGCACACAGACGTAATGGATGGAGCGCAGAGGCTCCTGCGTGCTGAGGTTCATCCCGGGTTTATCCTGGTCTCTATCAACAAAGCTAGGTCAGCTTATAGCTGCAGCCACAGAACGAGGCTCTTCTCAGCATTTTCTGTCTTACTATCAGAAGCAAAACAGTCTCCCATTTTAAAAGGCATTTATGAAAAATTCATAGCAAATGAATTATGGTTGTGTTTAAATCCCTTTAACGTTTGTTTGTTTGTTTGTTTGTTTGTTTTCCTTAACAACATACTTGGTCCTGTTACAATGCTTGAACTCTGTGGCAACATCCTTTGGCTTCAGATAAACATTTGCTTATGAAAATTAAGTAAAATACCTGCTCTCTTCTCTCGCTAAATGTGTGCCCTTATCCACAGTGTAAGCAACCTGTCTCACCTGGCTATGTGAGCCAGGCTGGGCTGCCCACACTTCTGTCCCTCTCTCCTTTAGTACCACCTGGATCTCGGTTCAGATCCCATCTGACCTTGCAGCACACCCGGGACCCAGGTGCAGACTGCCCTGATGCTACTGGGGAATCTAGGACCCAAGTCTTGGCAGCAGACAAACAGGTCTCGGCCCAGGTTCCATCTGAATCCTCAGGCAGCATGGTGTTCAGCAGGGCATGTGGTAACCTAACCCGCACTAGAGCTTAGCCCTATGACCGGAGCTGCTGAGCACACTGTACCTCCAGGACTCCCTCACAGAGTAATTGCTCAGGTGCACCTGGTCTCTAGTCTCCGCCAGGAAAGAACAGGAGGTCCCTGAAACGGCCTTGCCTACAACTCTCCCAGAGCCTTGAATTTGTTGGGAGACCTCAGTGGGGCCTTCCTCTCCTGGAACCCCTGCAGGGGCAGGGTACAGTCTCTTCATAGAACACTGCTTTGCGTGAATCATGGCACTGCCTTGGGCTGCTGCTGGCTTGACAGTGCAGTCTTGCTTCGGATGGTTTCCCATTTAACCTCCCACTGTCAGGCTAGCTATGCAGAAGCCAGATCTCTCGTAACAGAGGACTGAAGTGTATAGGTAGCACTGGGTAAGTGGCAAACACACACACACACACACACACACACACACACACCATGTAAACCCTGCCTGGCATCCAATACTAGAGGCAGCCTGCAAGCAGAGCTGGTTGGTCTCCAGGGTGCAGCACACTCTGGCCCGCTTCACAGCCCTTGCCCCCCTCCTGATCCTCTCCCACATGGAACCAGAACTACCTTCAAAACTCTCCCCAGAGTTACCCCCATGACTAAACCCTGGCTGCCTTGGGATAAAGACACTGTGGTGGCAACACTGTGAGACACCCACACCCTCTGCCAGCCTGGGCCTCTGCACTGGGCTCAGCTTCTCTAAGCGTTTCTGCTTCCCTCTCCACCCCCACCCCCTTTCTGGTCTCTGCAGGACATCTCTGCCTCCTGGAATTACCCAGGTCTAGGGGCTGGGTTTCTCCTTCCTCGAATGCTCTTTACCCTTGAGCACTGGTTACGGGCTGTTCCTTATCTTGCTCAGTCATTGGAGCATCCCCTGACTGGTAAGCTCCTAGCTTAGCAAGGACTTAGGAAACGTGCAATGCAAGTGAATAAGCTGCCTTCCATGAAGCGCCTTGTCACTAAGGGACCCACAGCACAAGCAAACAACAGGGTAACACAGCCTGAGCCTTAGGGTTGGCATTCATTCAGGATTTGATTTTGCACCCAAGGCTGTTTGCAAGGCCAGCCCAGCCTCTAGCATCCATGGCCAGTTAGGGAAGACAGCCATACCTTGTGGTCCAAGGGTATCCACTTTTCTGTTGGGCTCTTGCTTTGGCCAAGTAACAACCCATGAGCTCCCCATTCTAACCCCTGTAGCATAATCCACATCTGTGAGACCCAGGACCACTTTTCACGGGGACTACCTCCAAATATTTTAGGGCACAACCCTCCCCCAACCACTAGTCAGATGACACTAGATAGAGAGTCTGACTGAGAGAGAGGGAGAGAAAATAAATGATAGACAGATGGAGGGAGGGACTGATGGATGGATGGACAGACAGACAGAAAATGGATGAAGAAAAAATTGAAGATATGTAGAAAAATAGAAAGATGATAAAGGGACTGTGTGAGAGAAGAAATGGTGGCAGCAGAGAGCGTCCTCTCTGTGTGCTCTCTTCCAGGACAGCTCTACTTTCCACACTGTGAGGCTAGTGACCACCAGCTTGTCTGCAGAGTCTCAGCTACCCTGAAGTCACTCTCCTGCCTCTCAAGAGCACATAGACTCTGCTTTACACATGACATATGGCATTGCGATGAGGCAATGTCCCATGAGGAAGACCATGTATGCTCTATGTCATGGAGGAAAGGCAGCCAGGAACACTCTCTTCTGTGTCCCTAGCCACCAATGGCCTCTCTGTGCCCTGCATGTCCAAGGCCCATGATGACCATCACACTCCATCTCGAGCTACCAGTGCTTAGGCTCTGTGACGCCACTCAGAGACATCCAGGAGGGCTTCTGCAGGGGAGGTCTGAGCCAACCACAACATCACAGAAGGTGGGTGGATATTGGGATCCCCAAGTGGAACCCGAAGAGGTCTCTGTGAGGATGATAACAGGGGGAACCGACAGTGTAGTGCCCTGCCCCATATTTACAACCAGGGTAACTTCTAACAGAAATTGTACATCTAGGAGTAGATGTACTACATAGCCCTAAGGTAATATACACCTAGCCTCCTGGAGGTGGTGGATCTCAAAGAGAACAAAATAACACCCCCTTTCTCCCTGTAAAATTAGGATGTAGGAAAAGTCTCCCAGAAAGAGAAGAATCTAGAGGAGCCCCAAGAGCTTCCTGACTCCTGTCCATCAAAACCTCCATTTTCCCAGCATGCTCTTCCTTCTCACTGCTGTTCCTTCCTGTGATAGTGCCTCCATAACTGAAAGGCCTGGAGCTAAGATCAGCTACTTCTGAAAAGTGCTTTGAATAACAAGTGGAGAAAAATCAACAGGGCATTGACCAGAGAGCCGACACCATACACCAAGTGACCATGGTCCTTACCCTGCCGCCCTTCTCTCCGTTGGCACCCGGGAAGCCAGGGAATCCAATGGAACCCTGCAAGAGAGGTAAGGGAAGATGAAACATGACCACCAAGCCAGGCATGAGGGCCACACTGCCATGTTCGCTAGGGAGAGTCCTTGCTACAGTTCACACACATGTTTATCCACTGATCAGATCCAATTTGTACCCAACCACCTATGTAACACTTCCCCCCACCCCCAGCTAGACACTCTACCACTCATCAACCTGTGGAATACCCACTCACCTACCTTTTTTATTCTCCCATCATTCATATGTCCAGCCACCCACCACCCACTCAATAAATATTTCCTGAACATTCTCCGGACCCCAAATCAAAACCCCAAAGCCAAGTCCCAGCATGCCCTGCCTGTCCCGCTCAGCCTCACACTGAGGGTGTGCAATGCCAGCTGACAGTGTGGGGATGGGAGAACATGCATTGCTGAGAGTCCCCGGAGATGGGGGCTGCCTCTCATAGCTCTGTTCACTGGTCCTGCTGTCATACTTTGTGACCTGTCCATAACACCTGAACTAAAGTGACAGTTTGCAAATCCAGGCACAGACTGTAGTATCTAACATTTTCATGTCTATAGACACACAGGGACCACTTCAAGACTTTGATCTGCCAAGCATCCAAACTCCCTCTATGTACAAAAAGACATCACAGGGGCTCCTCAGGACATACTCAGGGCAGCCCACTGCCCATCAGTGTGGATGTTGTCTACTGCTCTCTGTGAGTCTCTGCCCTTCGCGGGGGCTGACCATCCTGACCTGAAAACAATCCTATTCCAGAAGCCTGCTTGTTTCCATGCTCTGCCTTCCTCCTCTATGTCTGCCTGGTCACCCAGGCAGGAGATTGAAACAAAGGGACCTGTAGTGGATGACACAGAACTCCCAGGTTGCTGTACAGCCCGTTGCTGTATCCTGTCATAGCCTGAGAACAGTTCTCACATCCAAAGCTAATGTGCTTGGGTGATGGCTCTCCTCTAAGGAACACTCTCCTGCAGGCAGGGTGTGTGTCCACACCGAGCGGGCGGGCGGGAGAATAGGCCACTGCTTGCCCACACAGCCCTTCCTCCTTCGGTTGGCAGGCCCAGGCTCTTGTGAGTCAAAGCCAGTGAAGCTAGCAGGCAGCAGAAGGGCGGGGATGCAGATCTGGGGCGGGCTGGCCGCGTGCTGCTAACCAGGTCTCCAGCGCAGGCAGCAGTTATTGTTTAAGAAGAAGCCATGAATAATAAAATGTGGGATGAGAAGAAAATAATGTTCTCACTGATTTCCAAAGCCTTCAGGACCTGTTCCACTTAAGCCTGAACATAAGTGCAGATAAGACAATGGTCGCCCCTCTTCTGCTCCATTATAAACAGTCTCCATACTTCCAAAGTAAGTGGGGCTAAGAGGAGGCTGGTGTGGAAGCCAGGGGTTGCGGGGGGGGGGGGTGGCAAGCACCCCCAGCAGGCCACCAGGGATAGGTTCTGCCCTCTTCTCTGAAAGGCTCAACTCATTGTGCAAGTGCTTTCTTTGAGCTTGGTCAAATTAACACCAAAGGCTGCCTGGGGGCTACGAGATCACAGCAAATGCATCGTTCCACTGTGGTACAGAAGCCACACAGATGTAGAGAATAGAAGAAGGGGTCTGGAAGGAGGGGTGCCACACGAGGCAGTGTCTGCCAGGACATACTTAGCAGGGTTTAGTTACCTTTGGCCCTTGTCTTCCTGGGTACCCTGGTAATCCGGGCACGCCAAGCTTTCCCTAGGAGCAGGAAAAAAAGACTCATAAATCATAAACATGACTTTTCTCAATCTTGTTCTGTAAGCAGGGAGGGGTGATGTGTTCTGAGAGGAGGTAGGGCAGGTTGGAAGGGTAAGGTTGTTGTACAGAGACAACTGAATCTCCCCGGGAACTGAGTGAGTCTCTAAGCCCTCAGGAAGTAAGGTGTGCGGATCCTACCAGCATGTGTGGAAATCCAAACAAGCAAAGAGATGGGCACTATGGCCAGGAAGAATATTCTTATCTGTATCAGTTCTGACTACTCTGTAAGAGTTCAAGCCACAGGGCCAGAGGCAGCGGGAGGCTTAACCACCCCTTGAGTCCCCTCCTCCCCAGGTTTCTAGGGGCAAGATGTAGGAGGTTCTGTTGCTACATGGCTAGGACATAGGCACCTACTGTAGTCTCACGCACATGCCATGATGCCAGGCTATAGTGAGAACATTCTGTCACCCCCAGAGTGGAGGCAGGATTTGACAGGGATGAGTGCTCGTGTGAGGCTCGGGTGAGATCCCCAAGCTTTGCCTGTATCTGGAGGAAGACACTCCTCCAAGGTGCGTGGCAGTGGTGGGATGAGAAGGGGAACTTGGAACACAATGAAGATCAAAGCATACACGAACGCACACGCACACATCTACTGGGAGAGGTGACAAAAGGCTAGGGGTTGTGGCATGGGCTATTCACTACCTGTGTTGCACATAGGAAGGGCCATCCGGCACTCAGAGACCTCTAAGCATAGTCTAGGATTATAAGCACAAACCTTTTCCCCAGTGGGTCCCAGGGGACCAGGATCACCATTGGGACCACCTCGACCCTTTGGGCCTTCAGGACCATCTTCTCCTCGGGGACCAGGAGGGCCGATCTCCCCCTGCAATCAGAAAAGAGGAGGTTAGGAAGATCCTTCCCAGTCTCCACCCCCAACTGACCCCTCCCACCACCTTGGAGTCTGGCTGAGGAACAGGCAGGAACAGGCACGCTGTGCCTGCAGCGCAGCCTGAGCAGCCACAGAAAGCCCAGAGCAAGGCTGTTTGTAGAGAAAGCAAACCATAGCACCTGCTCCCCTAGCTCACCCTCACCTACTGAAAACTGATCTGTGCTCCCAGGAAGTGTCTTTTGTGTGATTCACTATGTCTGTCTGTCTGTCTACCTATCAACTCCTATCTCCCATTTCCAAATCATCTCCAATTAGTCTTTATAAACACCAAACCGGCTGCAAACCCATACCTATCCTCCTGCCTCTGTCTCCTGACTGTTTATTAGCCTGCACCACCACACGTGCCTCAGTTAAGTGAACTCTAATTGTCTGTGCCAGGTCAGCAGAAAGAGGGAGTCAAAGGGACTTCTGCCCCTCAGCCAGAGGCACTGAGAATCCTTCACTTGGAGGAGACCCGGAATAGTCACCCTCAGCTGCAGCGTAAGAGAACACCAAGTCCCTTTTCTATTCTTCTCCTCTGACAGACAAGCAGGTGGCTTCAGACATTCCCCATCGGGTTGTGGCAAAGTGTCAAGTACATAGGCCCTCTTGTTCTGGGATGTTGGGCAAAGGTGCTTTCAGGGCCTGCTATGAAGATAATTACACAAGCAGACAACAGGCCGGAATGAACAGATAGACGGCACTCAGGTGTGTGCAACAGCTGGGCTACCAGGCGCACAGTGCCCGTCACCTTCTGCCAGGCTCTGAGTTATTCTGAAGCTGTGGGGAAACTTCTCAGCAGGAGCTAACAGGTGACTTTATAGATAGCTCCTAGAAGCTGTCCTCAGTGTCACTTTGTGCTTGCTGTGCTGTGCACCACCCCCCCACCCCCACCCACCCCCCGCAACCTGAGCAAGCCACACCCTTTTCTGTACCAACAACTTTCCCTGGAGCTGGGACAGGCAACGTATCAGAAAGCAGCCAGGTTGTGGGGGGACTTCACCCATGGCCCAGAAGCAGAGGGTGGGGTGTTGGACTTGTATGAGCTTCAAATGTGACTTGGGTGCATCCAGGAGATAAGCAAACCCTCAGAGGGGTTGCAGGAGGGACTGCAGATCCTAAAAAGCGCACAGTCCTGCTAGCCATCTGCTACATCTTGGACAGGGGCTTGCTTATGGGCCTGTCTGGAGTGTTTCCACCCAGTCTTTCCTCTTCATCCTCTGAAGTCAAACTTCTCTGTAATCCAGGGTCCCCAGTCCTCACTAAGGCACCTATCCAGCACCCAGGGTAGAGTGCCAGTGTCCACAGCTGTCCTTGGAGTTAACCCAGGTGAGAGCTGCCCCAGCTTTGGCGTGGAGACTGAGGAGCAGGCTGGAGAGCCCTGCACAGAGCCGCTGGGCTCCAGACAGTCTGTCCTCAGACCAGGATTTGTGGAGACTGAGGAGCAGGCTAGAGAGCACTGCACAGAGCCCTGCACAGAGCCCTGCACAGAGCCGCTGGGCTCCAGACAGTCTGTCCTCGGACCAGGATTTTGCAGAAGTGTTTGCTTCCCTTCTGATAAGCTGCTCTGTGATCCCGAATACCCCACGCTTACATGCAGGTCCCCAAACTCACTCTGCTTATTCCTGGCCCAAATCCTAGGCCCAAAACACTCACCCGGTCACCCTTTATTCCCATGTCGCCTTTAAACCCAGGGAAGCCATCTTCACCCTGAACAGAAACAAAGAAAACATCAGTCTTCAGAGAACTCCACTCCACGGTGCTACTGTTCACTCACAATAGGCCTGCACAACACAGTGCCCCAGCCCAGGGCAGAGGCAGGAGAACTGCCCAAGGGACGAAACATCCAAACATCCAGCCTGCACAGAAGGAGGCCTGCATACCCTGGGCCTTTACCCATCCCTTAGGCCTGCTACAGTACACACGATGTATCAAAGCCACAGGTCCTCAGGCACCCCTCTCCCTAGAGCCATCTTAATCTGCCTTCCTGGGCTGTTTAGAACAGCCCAGGAACTTCCCTGGTAAGGCACTATCCCCACATAGCCCAGTCACAGCCTTCCAAGTATGTAACCAGATACCTCCTGTCTCGTGAAGACAAACAAGACAAGATAAAGCAATAAAGCAGAGGCTCTGGAAACCATCTTCAAAAAGATCATCCAGTAATAGAGTGTCCCAAAAGAATGGGAATTCTGGGACATAGGGCTTGGAAAGAATCCTTCTGGGGAGCAAGCGGGCATCTGCTCCTAAGAGAACTTGCTTTTTCCCTAAACCCCCATGAGGTCCACATATGTATGTTCTTGGCTAAATTGTTCAGAAGACAACCCCATTCTCCTGATCCTGCAGAAGGAGCCCTAGGATGCTGCTCTGTCAGGGGGAGGTGCTCTAGAAAGAGTAGAAAATGGAAGACCTTTTTACCTGCTCTTCTTAGAGGGTGGCCAGGTGGTTAGCACCCCGAGGCTCAAGGTAGACCACACAGGATCTACCTTGAAATGCTCCCAACCATAGCCCTTAAAACAGTCTCTAGAGAACAGTTTTCAGGCTATCAGATCAATCAGTAATTGAGGCAAAAAAATGTCCACAGGTACCCAGTGAGAAGCAATGTATACCTTCCAAGCACAAGCGGATGCAGGTGTCAGGTCCATTCTCATAGCCCTTAGACTCCACAGAGAGTGCCACAGCCTGCCACAAAGGGCAGCCACTCCCAGTAGCTACAGCCAATAGGATGGAGCTCAAACGGGAAGATCACATCCAAATGCCAGGCCTCTTACCACCAAATGGAGGGACAGAAGTGGCTGGCTACTGCACAGTTCCACAAGGCTTGCTCAGGATATCTCTTCTGTCAGGGGTACTGGGCACTCTGACTATGGGATTTAGAGTGCCATGATTTAGCTTTGTATTAACCAAGATGATCCACATAGGCCTGATATGCAGCCTTGACCATGGCAGGCAGTACCACATTCTACAATGTGGCTTATATGCTAAGTGTCACTGGGCTAGATATGCCTTGGCTCTGAGCCTGAGACTGGACTGTAAAACTAGATAGACTCTGTGCAGGAATTCTGGACCTCTCAAGTGAGAACTGACCACCATGAAGACTGCTTCCTGCAAAGGACCCACAGGGAGAGGCTTGGGGGACAAAGGTATGTAGATACAGCCATGTGGCCATCCTAGGGCCTCCTGGGATGTGACAGTATCATGATCCTCAGTCTCCTTCAGGATGGCATCAATTCCCCTCCACATTCAGAGGCAGCCCCATTGAGTCCTGTACCACACTGAGAGACAGCCCACCCTCAAGGGGGCAGATTCTTACCTTCTCCCCCTTGGTGCCCTTCAGACCTCGGATGCCATCTGCCCCCTGTGCAAGCAAGAAAAGACAGTGATTACAAACACGCACAGCCCAAGAGGGAACAGCTCCCACCGGCGGTAGGGACCAGCCTTAGATGAGTCCTCATCCAACATACCTCCATCTCTGGAGGGAGAGGTATTTCCTGTTCTCTCATTGATAGATAGGAGCTCATGAGAGGCCCCCACTGTCCTTAACTTTTACCCTGGCCTCTCCACAAACATCCAAACTTCCCCCTGCCCAAATTACTCAAAGATCTGATATTGCCATTCTAAAGGCCCTGCCAACAGTTTCCCAGGCTAGCCTGCCTGCCTGTTCTAGGAAGAGTCCCTCAGTCCTGCAGCTAGGAAAAACTCAATGCAGGCCGGCAAGCTAAGATGCTGACCCTTTCTGTGGCCTCTGAAGATGCCCCAGACTTCTGCATGCCTGTTTCCTTATCTGGAAGTGGATTGACAAGGACTCTAGCCTATCTCTACTGTTGGAAAAAGGGCGATCTGAAAGTCCTCAAGGCAGGGCCCAGTGCATACTGGACATACTACTGTATAATAGCACATACATACTGGACATACAGTAGATACTGGACATACAGCTGTGCACTGGCTATTTGCGTTATCATTGAAAGGTGACATGGTATTGCACCAACTAATGTCACAATGAGTGTGGCTGGCCTCAGCCCAGGGTAGACATCGAACCCCTGTTAGACACAGCTCTAAGGACACATGGTAGGCCCTCTTTCTTCCATTATCAATAGTCCCAGACCCTCTGTTGTCAGAGGCGAAGTCATAAAACCTAGTAACAGATGGAGCCACAGCTTAACGGTCTATGCCTTCTGACCTTGGGCTCATGAGAGGGGTGACATTTACCTACATGGACTCACTGTTGACTCCAGGAGTTGCCTCAAGCCACCTCTGCCTAGGACCTCAGAGGAGTCACCAGGCTCGGTTTCTTCATGATTGAGGCTGCAGCCTGAGCCACCTTCTAGACCCAAGTGCCACCAGCTGCCCTCTGCTGGCCAGAGATCCACATAGGCTTGGTAGTTCTGAGGTTGGGGCTGGGAAGAGCTTTAGAAAGAAGCTCTTTAGAATGGAGACATACAGACCCCAGGAGTCAGGGCTGAGATCTGAGCTTTCACAGAGGAAGGTAGGAGCTATAAGCCAGGTGGACAGGTACCCTGAGATCTCAACCACTGGAAGGAAGGAGGGCTTGGAGCATCAAGAGACAAGCCATTGTTGACAACATCCCTACTCGGTATCCCATGATGCACGGCTTAGAATGCAGAATGGAGAAGCAAGAGGACATCTGCTGAACAGGATGGATCTGGATAGCAGCTGGGTCAGAGCATGTATGTGGGTTGACAGCAGAGGTGCCCAGCCCGTTAGGACAGCAGCCCCTGGCCCTGAAAGCAGCCATAGATGGAATGGCCCTGGGGAAGGAGTGCTGACTCTAGGGAGTCGGCTCTGTGCCTGCTCAAACCTGAGTCAATGTTGGGCAGCAAAGTGAAAAATGAAGAGGAGCCTAGAGCAGACACGGAGACACTATGACATGTCCACATAGAGTCCGTGAGCAGACACAGAGACACCATGACATGTCCACACAGAGTCCGTGAGCAGACATGGAGACACCATGACATGTCCACACAGAGTCCGTGAGCAAGGCTTGCCACATGCACCCGAGTAACAGGAATTGAAGAACATCTGTGGTCTAACAGATTCAGGAAGATAAAATGTGCCCTGTCTGGCCAGCTGCCTTGGAACCAATGGTTACTGGGCACTGTTCTTTTCCTGAGATGCCTTCCAGATATCTAGAAGTCTCCATAGAAGAAGATAGTGGGTGGTACCTAGAACACCACCACCACCACCACCATCTCACTCTTCCAGGCATCTCTGTGGTGGAGATAACAGAAACAGAAGAACCCAGCAAAGATGAACTCTCAGGTCCAGGCCTGCTGACACAGACCTGCAAATCCAACTGCTCATGACCCTGAAGCAGTAAGATCATGAGTTTAAGACCAGACACCTAGGCAACTTAGTGAGACTCTTCCTCAAAACAAAGAGTAAAAAAGAAGGGCGTTATTTAGCTTGGTGGTAGAGTGCTCAGGGGATGTGGGCAAGCCCTGAGATCATATCTTGGTGGGAAGTAGGGGAGGGAGGTGAGAGAGGCTGTCTGCTCTTTCCACCTTATGAGGCTGCAGTGAGAAGAACCAGGCTGTGAAGCAGAAAGTGGTCCTAGCCAAATGATGATCTACCTGCACCTTGACCTTGGACTTACAGTCTCTATTGCAAAAGCCTAGATTGTGGAATGTATTTTATAGCAGATAGGCCATGACAAAATCCTATCTTGGGAAGAAGCTTGGGTAGGAAATAATCAGGTCTCTCTCTCTCTCTCTCTCTCTCTCTCTCTCTCTCTCTCTCTCTCTCTCCCCCCTAATAATGGTGACAGCTCCCACACCTACCTCTGCTGTGCCCATGGGCCTGGCACTCATGAGGTGGCCAACACCATGTCTGTTCTCAAGAGCTCAAGGGGCAGGACTATCTCTTGCTCTTGTGAAAACTGTCTTAACGCTTGCTTCCCTCTCTGCTTCCAAGTCTAACTGCTCATGTTATGAGTGAATTTTAATCAGATCGATAGATAAGAGCATTCTCTATAAACATTTTAAAGTAAACACCTTTCAGCTTGCAGAGGAAGCCTTATGCAATTAGCCATGTATAGGAGCTGCCAAAGGCTTGGGGTAGGCGACAGGAATTGCAAGATAAACACACATAGAGCTCCTATAATCAGCACTGCTGCTCAATTATCTCCCTCATAGCCTTCAGTAGGCACAGTGTCAGGAAAAGCATGCTTCAGGAGGAACCTGACCTCCTAAGGCTGCCATTGTCGAGAGGTCATTCTTGAAACTAGGATGTCAGGGTTTCTGAGGCACAGAAACGGGGCCATTTGGGGTCAAGTCTAGACAAGGGTACCATGCTTGGTGGGATTCCGGACAGTCTCTGAACACTGAGGTTGTGAGTTCTTCACCCCCACAACCCAGGGCAGCTGTACACTTTGGGTCTGTGTCTTTCTGGACAGAAAGAAAGTACCACAAGGTACATGGGTGGGGGCAGCGGCCTGGGTCCTGTTTATATAAATTCTTCAAACTGAAGTTGCTTTGTGGTGTGCTTGTGCATATATGCACACTCACAGGGGACACACCTCTGTTCCCCTTCATGTCAGTTTGAAGGAAGGGGCTGTTATCTTTTTTGCTGGGTGCTGGGCTGGGGAGAGAGACTGGAGCTTTGAGATACTGCGAAGTCCCTGTACGGTGAAGGAAGAGACCCCACCGACGCTCATCTTCTACACAGGAATGTGCCTTCGCCCCAGGAACCTTGGAACTCAAGATTAAATCATGCAGCTCAGAGCAAACTCAGTTAGTGCTGAAGGGACAAAGGGGACCTTGCTCTCAATATTGCTTTGGCACTCTGTGCCCCACTTAACAAGGTTCCAGGAATTTCTACCAGCAGAAACACGATTGTAAACAAATGGACATCTCTCACGAACCCTGCCTGCTGGGGATCTGAGAGGACATACTAGTCTTTTTCCTCTTCCAACATGCCAGTAGCTCAAAGGACTGTTTCCGGGCTTCCCCAAGCTGGCCATGCCCCTGCCTCACAAGATCCACATCCATGAGAGGCTCCAGAGGTCAGCCTGGTATGAACAAATGGTAAACAGAAGAGGGTGGCCAGTACAGTGTTCCCGCTTCTTCACAGGCTGACTAGGAGGTAATCCCTCGTCCTGTAGCAGTCTGTCCCCTAGCTGCTGTCTGAGGTCCCAGCATGTGCATACTGAACTGGGGAGCTAGTCTACTCTAGAGTGCCTGGAGCAGGGCTTAACAACAGAGAAGCTGCCAGGAACCAGCCAGGTCCATACATCCATCCCACCCTTACTTCTATGAAGATCCAGAGCTGCAGAGTCCCTCTTACCTTGACTCCTCGTGGACCTGGGTAGCCAAGGGGACCCTGGGGGCCGGGAGGACCCTAAGATCAAAGTGAAAGAACATTAGCTACTTTCAGGTGTGAGTACCTGGGCAGCCACTGTGGGACCCTAGGAGGCAGCATTGTGGGAGATGCAGGAGGCCCTGTCTTGTGGTCCTCACTGGTACTGATGCTGATGATGGAGGGAGTAGGTGGTGCCTCTCAAAAAGCAAAAATATCTGAGGACAGTCAGATGCTGTGTCCAGTTTTAGGAGGCCAGGAGGGATGGGGCGGGGATTGCTATGTAATATAAGGAAACATAGCCCTGGGTCGAGAAAAGACAGGGTCATTGAAATAACATGTCTCCATCCTGGGGACCTTGAGGTGAGGCACTTTTCAGCTGAGGGGAACAAGGGTATCCTGTCTAGGGAAACGGCATACTTCAGTAGTCAAAAGTCCTTTCCCATGACTGACTGAAGCTTACAGTCCAGGCACTGCCTCTCCCCCACCCCATGCCCCACCCACCACCCTGCTTAGGAGACCAATACAGAGACTGGCTGCTGAGGCAGGGTGCAGTGGGTACCCACCTGGCCTCCTTTCTCTCCAGGAGGACCTTCTTTTCCAGGGTGCCCCTGTCACAAGAGAGAAGGTCTTCATTAGTTAGCCACCTGCTCAGAAAGAGGCCTTAGCAGTATTTATGTCCCATTCCCCCAGCTCTGCCTTCTTCATAGGATAAACCCACAGGATAATGAACTTAGACAAGACTTCTGGGTCCTGACTTCCAGGACTAGCAAGAGACACACAATGTCTGCCAAACACAGCAACTGGCTGTTTGGGGAAACTGAGAGCAGGCAGGTAGGACAGAAAGAAGGCCATCTTGTCACCTGACTGAGTGCCTCAGCACTTCAAATTGCTTCAGTCACATCCCAGAGGGTCCCCGAGTCCAGAGAAACTGAGCAAAGGTGAGAGGTTGCCCTGCAGAGGCACCTGTGTCCTCTGTGTCTCACCTACCTGCCTGCACCGGGACTAATTACAACCTCCACAATACAGCACAGGCTCTGCTGGAGCAGGCTGACCCTGGGGTTAGAGCCTCAGGGAGAGAGGAAAGCAAAAAGGCTGTACTCACTTATGGACATGCAGTTGGCCCCCACCTTTTCCAGGTGATGGGGAGAGACTCAAGTCTACCTGGGATACATTGAGACTATCGTGTCTGCTTGAGCAAGTCCCTGTGCTCTCTAGGCCCATACTCCCTCAGGTGAGCAATGGAAAGATAAACCCGTGCTCTAGCTTGAGTGGGTTAAAGGTCTGGGGTCCTGCCTCTGAGGCGAAGAGCCGGGCATGTGCTCCATTGCTTCCTGTGGTTGGATAGTTGATTTTATAAAGCTCCTAACAAGTGAATTGGGACACAAAGTTCCCATGTGGGACTCCAGTGACCTTGGAGGGAAACTAGGGCACCCACTGCTGGACTGTGGCTGCTGTTCTGGCCACGAGGACAGGCTGGACCAGCCCTACACACGCCCAAGGTACCAGAGGTTAAGGCTGCAAGGCTGAATGTAAGACACCAAGGAGTGTGTGTCCCACCACAGGCAGATCTGTGGTCTTCTTCTCAGTGCTCAGGAATCAAGGTGGGTGGGCACCACGAGACGTCCTAAGCCAGGACATGCAGTGAGGGTCACTAGAGACCCCAGATGCCTTTGCCATGTGTAACTCCTTCAGAGGCATGCGGGAAACTGCTTGTTCTTACACCGCAGAGAGCCCCAGAGACACCAAGGAGAGGTTCCCTAGGTGCTCAGCAAGCACCTTGCAGAGTGTGCCGGACAGGAGCTGGGGCACCAGTGCCTCGGCTGCCCAGGTGCCTTAGATGGGTCTCAGCTGCGTTCTAGAAGGAAGCAACTGCAGAGAGAGACCCAGAGCTCATTTTGTAACCATGAGGCTGGGGAGAAGAGAAGAAAATTTAACACTGACAAATCTTCCTGTTGTGCAAGGCTAGGCTGTTTCTCTCTCTCTCTCTCTCTCTCTCTCTCTCTCTCTCTCTCTCTCTCTCTCTCTC